>JAUUEB010303349.1:0-12871 GCA_032362205.1 Clione limacina
AAAATTACTCAAGTTATCGCGTTAACAGACAGACACACAGACAAAACGAAAATATACCCCGAGTCACAATTTGTGATCGGGGAATAAGGAGCACAACAGTGTTGTTTGAAAGATACAAATAATCAACTAACTAAGTTACAACCACGCCCCGACACCGTATGTATTAAACAATTCCATGTTACAAGTGACTGAAAGATAACGCAAGAAAACACAGAATTAGCTCGGGGAACAAGAATAGTTTTTGTTTGTTCTTGTCTCTTCATCCTAGAACATGGACAAGAAACACAATGATAGCAGTGATTCAAGTACCCTCTTACTGGATTTAAGATACTTAACAGGTATCTCAAGACAAACTCCTAAAATATAGGTCGCGTCATGGCCTAGATTATATTTTGTTTGTCCTTTCGTGATTACAAACTTTTGTTCTTTGTTAATTTTTGTTCTTTTCTGTTATAGCGTAGCACTAGTTTCTGGAAAAATAATGTTCTGTAGAAGTCTTCAGTATTAAGGTTGAAAAATTATTGTCAAATCAAGTTAGTAAATATTGACTTGTTATTTCGATTAAATCATTTCTAGAAATGTTGCAAATTTGCGCATACTATTTCTAATCCCAATAATGCAGTTATAATCTTTGCAACGGCTTCTGAGTTATAGTTAAATTATATACTTCTCAATCGTCAATGTCGTCTTTATTAATTAGAAAAAGGTATCGAAGACCATGGGTGCATTATCAAACCTTGATTCTTAATTAATGCATTATGATATTGCTCCTGGCTATAAAGTTCCTTATGCATTTTTACTCTAGGACCCAAGACTTTGGGGGAAGGGCGGCCTAATGAATATTGATTTATTTGCACAAGATTTAAAGTTCACACTTTTCCTAATAAATAATTAATTCTATAACACCTTCAAATTTATGTTTACTTGTTTACTAGTGTTACATTTAATGGTACGAGGGTGCATAATTGACAACTATGCATAATATTGAATGTTAAGAAATCACTTAAGTTTTGAATACATGTTATCTTGAATATATAATTATCGCTCTTGATTTAAGATCTAAGTGAATATTCTAGGGGTCTATAGTGTATAGAATACGGTAAAATAGGGTACAAGTAGTGAAATAAATACGTGGAGACTGGCAGCAAATGCGAGTTTTGAACCCCAGCCTTCTCGCATTCGAGGCAAGTACGTTGTCTCAGGCCAAAATTCCTTCTAGAGAGGAGACTTAATATTGTCCTTGCACATTCCAATTTAACAACTTTCATGTTTTGTCTTTCTTAAACTTATATGCTCTGAATTTTGATCTGTGTTACCATTTGCTAGATTATAAGTTAATATGGAAAATACACATGCCTTTACCACTGAATAATGTTACCGTTTATCTTGTTATAACTTCTAAATTGTTTGAATTCCCCTGATTAATGGTCACTGATAAAATATGTATAGCACTTTTTGTCGCTCATGAACACCATAAACACATGAGAGACAATATGATAAAAGAGCAACAAGCCATCGCACCCAGGGACTGAAGATGTAAGGACCTTAAAACTTGGAGTCTCCCTTATACAGTATATTAGGTTCGTTGCAATCATACGCAGTTGAATGCATGAAAAGAAGCACTCGGAATCGTAAGATTCCCATTTCACATTTGTTATTCACCTGAATATTATTTATAAACTCGTGTAGCAACCTGTAGCAAAGGTTACTCAGGCTGTTACCGTTGCTGAACTAAGCCTTTTCCTTGACAATGAATATTTGTACAAAGATCTTCAAGTTGAGCTAGTCCCGAATTTGGTTTGAAATCAAGCATGTCAAGTCGAACAATAACAGTCGGGAGTCCGCTATCCGGATTTATGTACACAAATTTCATTCGAGTTCTATCAGATTGTCTTTACACTTATTTCGTGACAAGGTTTTGGAAAGATGATTAACAAAAGATTTGACAAGAGTATATATTTTTACAACTCTATCAACGTTGTACAAGGTTAAAGGCAGTTTCTTTATTTAGTTCTCTTATAATTGATTTATTCATGATTCGAATTAAAGTATTTTATCATGAAGCCACGAACGTCGTGTTTGTTAAAGAACTTGTTTGGCCTAAAACATATACTTTTAGCACACAAAGAAACAAAGAAGAAACTTATTTGATTTATCAATTTCCAAATTTAAAACAACACATTTTTTGCAATTTTGTTTTCGCAACTATCTTTTCGCAAGTTTTTTGAATCTTGAGTTTCGCAATTTTTTTCACGCTGATTTTTTGGGGATGAACTTTGAAGCTAATACAATTTTGTGGGTAAAAATTCTGCGTTCTTTCTATGCAACGCTTTCATATTATCGCCAATCTCGAAATGATTTAAGGAGTAGAAATAAAGAGGCCCAAGAACTAAACTATGCTTATAGACTGTGACGATCTTCTGTATCATAAGACGGGTGATGTAGAATTCAATGGCTGGATTGAAAATGGCGTGGCTTACTGGCCGCCACTGGTCTCATTTTTAATTGGTTTGTTGATATCGTAAAACGATATCAAAAATATTTAAAATATTATGTGCACGTTTTTCCTTATTTTGGAATGATCATCTTAAACTGTTAAACAGTGTAGAATTATACAGAGGCACGTAGCCCGGAAGGGTACACGAGGGCACTTTTGAGTTGTCCCATGTCCAATATCAGAATTTGACCCCTCCCCCCATCAGTATCAAAATACATTCCCGTATGTGTGATTTTTGCCCTTTCTATAATTTATTCATTAACATATATAGATATGTTATCCTGATAATTGACTTAACTCATTCCTTAAAATACACAATATTTCATCGATCATTTGAAACCCTGTGTGTCTGCCCACTTCAACAAGCAAACACATATTTTGATCAGAGAAAATAGAAATAAAATCACCAAGTTTATTCTTAAAATGCACTATTGTGCATCTTTTCTGTCAACATTTTCCGGACATAATACGCCCGTTTCATGAAAATCCAAGCATCTTTACCATTTACTATTCGGTGGTTTCAGCTCAACACAAACTGTGCAAAAGGCTTTGATGAACCATGCTTATTTTAGGCTTAATTCAAATTGATTTCCCTCTACATTTAGTCAACAGTGCATGACTGCAAACCCTCCCTCAAACCACGAATATTGCACAACCGCGACTTCTTTACATCTTGAACACTGTGTGGAACTGAAAGGAATAATGCTGTATCCTAGGATATATATGGCTATGTCTATTCAAAATTTAGATCTGTATAGGTTTGGGCATCTGAGAAGCCAGCGACTCGAGAAATTAGCCAATAAGGAGCTAGCCCAATTGTGCATTAAGCAACAAAGCGCAACTATTGATCATTTTGACCTTATGAAAGTGCCAAATCCTACAGTCATTATAAAAATGACAGTAAACAACTATGAAAAATACATGGCTGCATCAACTATGATGCATCATGTGATATGGCAGCCATTATTAACAACGCTATTGGCTAACAATAACAAACCATTGACAGACATAAATGGTAATCATCACACACTATTACACAAGCAGCAAGCAGGGGCTACTGGTAGATGGTTTACTGCATAGTCGGTCGAGTTGTGGTTCATCCCCACGCCATGCTTGTTTTGGTTCAGATGTTTTTTTCTGATGTGGATAATACTTGTCTGGTCGCCCATCACAATATCTGACCCAGCGAATTGTCCTAAAAATGTTAAGACGGAAAAAGCTCGTACACTAAAACATTGAGATGCCTCTAAAATTCACAATTGTGTGTGAATTGTTTCAGAATTTCACCTGTTGCATAGCCCCGTTAACCAAAATCACAAGTCTTTTTTTTTACATCGAAATGCTTCAAAAATATTTTGGTATCTATCAGCTTGTATGTGTTTCTGAAAAATCTTAAATAGCTTTTCCTTTCTGAAATTTACATTGCCAATCCAACATGTTCCTTGCATCTCCCAAGCATGCCCGTATAAAGTACTTTTCTCAGGTAGGCTACCTCCAAACTCTTATTGCTAACTACAAATTCAATGAAGACATTCAAGGTTAAAAGAACGCGGCCAACAATATTAATCTCTAAACTTGGGACTTGATTTAGAGCTGATTAAAGAGTAAGAGCTAAGATGGAGCTAACCCAACCTCAGCCAGACTTTAAAAAAGTCCAGAAGAAAGATTGGGAATTGTGATAGTGACAAGTATGAATATGAGAGTGGAATTTAACATAAGTGATATTTCATTGATATTAGTTAGTACTAAATAGGTTGTGTATGTGGGGATTTTAAAAAGTGTTTTTTTTAATCCATTAAATATGTGTTGACCTTTTGTTTTAATAAATTTGCCGACTGAACGTGCGGAAAAGCTAGCTCTATTTCATTTGGTTACCTCCAAGAAAAGTAAATATACAAGCATGCCCGCAAGAATTCCTTTTCATCTGTTTGTTTTTTATAACATACTACTAGCTCTGTATAAAGATAAGACTTTCTGATAAAAACAATAATAAAGTCCTTAAAAGCAGTGTAACTGTAAATTCTATGCATTTTTCATAAGCTATTCAAAGTGTAAACGTAGTTTCTCAATAGGTTATTTTATGCATTTAGCTGTGCCTTCTTTAAGTATTAAATTCGAAAAAAAGTAGAACAATAAATCAGAAGCTCTTTTTTCAATAGCATAGGCTTGGTCGTATTTTATGCCCGCCTTTCCAAAACAAACGATTAAAGATCTCATAGATTTAGCGTAAACAATCGCACAGGTGTGAGTTTAAGAAGCAAAAAATACATCCACAAATAAGTTTTTCCTTACGGCAATATCGTTAGTATAATGATAAGACGAGAAGAAAAATTATTTCAAAGGTTGATTTTGAGCAGCGACGCTTCTTTTATTATGCATGAATAACTCAATTAAGTCTTATAGCGTCTTCCGCTCTTTTGTAGACGGGGAAGTTAGAGTGCATTGAAATCAACGGTATTGAAAGAAGTTTGAAAAAGACGCACCATGTTCAGAACTTAGAGCTTAGCACTTTGATGACAAGAGTCCTTACGTCAGTGCTCAATGGAAATGGTGCAGACAACCTGTCATAATTACATTCATAACTCTTTATTGTACATTTTCACTTTGAATTATGCGTATGGTTCAAAGCAATAGGTCTCCTCTTTTCGTAAAGAATTTGCAACTCCGACCTCCGACTTCCTTCTGCGACGTTGCTAATTTTAAACGGCATCAATTATGATCAACAAAAACAGACTAGTATGTTTCTTCTGATACTAAACATTAAACCTTTTCATTATTAATGTCTATTTTGAGAAAGTTTTAAGAACTGATTTATCATGTTGAGGATTCTGTTAGTTAAATGTTACTTTGACAATTGACAGTTTGATAAAACTTGTTGGACCGCCCACGTTGTTTTGCCATCATTGAAAGTTTTACATCTTAAGAGTTATGGCCCATTAAACATAATATTGTACGGAACTACGAGCCAAAACGTGTGCTTGTGGCATTTCTTCCTTTAGAAATCACCAGGACTACTTGCATTGCTGAAAAACCCTGAGTAATATCGTCGTTGGATCGTCTCACGTCTTTTCGACTTTTTGAAGTGCAAGACAGTCTAACTTTCATAATATCTAAACTTGAACGAATCTCAACTCTGTTTGTCCGGCGTCATTTCCGTCACTGTGTGCGCGTTATAAAAAATAAAACAAGTTATCAACCAATTAAATATTTGCACACTGAGGTCAGGTGGTTGGCACCGTGTATTTGAAACTCAAGCAGTACAAGTATGATTTAGTTTGCTCAAGAAACCTCTTGCTCTTAAGTCTAACATTCTCTCGCAATAAACTACGTTGAATTATGAAACACTTTGTGTGTCTTTACTTAATTCCACAAGTAGTAGAACCACGAACATGGTTAAACATTTCCACATGGGAACGTTTGCAAACATGACAGGCTCAATGGCATCGTTGAAATATGTTTCAAGTATCAAACTTCAGCAAAACTCCAAGCGACTGGGTCAATATGACACTTAAGTGCAATTCATTTGTGGATCAATTATTCAAACTCTTGTCAACCTGGTTTCATACTATAAGTGACCATTTGCTATTCTGAGCGTTGGGGTCAAGTTTAACGACAGGCATCCTTGATTCGAATTTAGAAATGAGGCAATGTTTAAACAGGATAATAGTAATACACCCCTTAATAAACTCTTGTATATATATACATTCAAACGCACTGTATATCTCAAAGATCAGAAACCAAAGACGATATATAGCAATGGAATCCAGACAACAACCTTAATATGTCATGATCAATTCACACTCTTGTCATCGTGGCCTTGTTCCATACGACAAGTTATCTTTAGCTATTTTGAGTCCTGGGGTCACGTTTTACGACAGGCACCCTTGAGTCAGATTTAAAAAGGAAGTAATGTTTGCAAAGGACAATGGAAGGCACACTAGAATTAGCTCTTGTACATATACAATCATACGTACGCACTGCAGATCTAGAAACTGCAGAAACCGAAGACGATATATGGCAATGAAGTCTAGACACCGACCTCATTATTTCATGTGTTAAATATAATGTTAACTGTTGACACAGCAATATGTGATGAATATTACGGGTTTGTTGGTTGACTTCCCACGAAACATTGCGACCCCACGTGATGTTGACACGTCATTAGCATGTCAATTAAGTTCCTGTTGTCTTCACATGATGTTTTTGACAAAACCGGGTTAAAGCTGACACCTCGTTATCTCGGTTGCACGTTTTTATTATATTTCTATGTTATAGTTAAACCTGTTCTTTTGATGTTGATTTCCAGTCTTGTCATTGATAAACGTCTTTCTCATAGTTTTAAATTGTCTAATTCATATTTTTTGAAAGATAAATCATGGGTTTAAGGTTGTGAATAAAGAAGATTCGTGCAGTTCCTATCGCAATCGGGCATAGTGAAATAATGGGGATGCTTAAAAACACATTGATTAAGGTTTGATTATAATATAGTGTTAGGTTCTTAGTTAACTTCAACGGTCGGTTTGCTTCTCAAGAAAGAAACTCACTAGCATTTTATGAAACTTGATCAATGACATTATAGCTCATAAAATAGAGTAAAATATATGAAACCCCTGCCATTTTCTTTCTCATGAAAGAACGTTTGGAAAAAGTAATTTATTTATTATAACAGCAGCCAGAAATTTCATCTGCAACCTATTATGCAGTGACAATACCCCGAACACCGAGGAGATCCCAAAAAAGCTCACCTTGAACGGGCGCTTTCCACCCTTCGTCGATTTAATCGTTACGCTCCTTATATTGCAATTTTATCATCACAAATATTCAAAAGTGTCAGTGAAAAATCAAATTTCTATAAAAAATATTGTTTGTTTAAAAGTTGTAAACACCGGGTACTAGCTCTAAGAAGCAGCTCAACAGAAGAAATAATTACCTTCCGTGTAAAAATTGTCATGCTGGTGTGCAACAAAAGAAGGACTGCGTTGAACATGCGTTCTGAAATGGAGTCATTGCTTGGGAGGTGTCAATTCATACAAATTATAGTTTTTGTTTTGTTTTATTATTCTAACAAGCAACACAAATGAAACCCACAGAGACCCCTAATGGACACTGCCTTAGGTATTTAGATACCTTTTAAAATTAGTATGGGATTTTTAGAAGTCGTTGGTTTCGCTGGCGAGCTGAGCAAAGATTATTATGAATTCTCGAATAACCCCATGACCAACGAACGTCTAGTAGTCAATTATAATATAAGAGACCAAATTTTCCCTCTAGTTTAATCAACATTCATCATTTCTCTATTTGTTTTGTGGCTACCATTACAGTACGTTTTGGAATGAAATAAACAAAATAGTTTGACAGTTTTGCAGCCCATACGGCCGAGCAATATTCGGGCTAGGGCTGTTGTCTGTAGGGTTTTGGGTCTGCTCCCAAGTTAGAGTTGGCAAGCTTGCCCATGAGGTAGTTCCTTGTGGTCACCTTTGACTTCACCTTCTTTGCTTGCTCAGCAAAAGACAGAGTTCGGTCGAGTGTGACTCCGAGGTAGACTGGAAAGTCGTCGTTCTGCAGTCTCTCTCCATCCCACATGATCTTCAGTTTTCTGTGTGCCTGAATGGTTGTTGAAGTGGAATGCACACACTTGTTCAGTGAGTTTCTGTTGTAGTAATCTGATAGAGTACTTAGGGCGGCTGATAGTCTCCTTTCGATGGTTCCAAACGTAGGCGACTGTGTTGCCAGGCATAAGTCATCGGCGTAGATGAACCTACGAATATAATCAAACTCTGGCCTGTCATTTGTGTAGATGTTGAAGAGTGTTGGGGCCAGCACTGGTTCTTGTAGGAGTCCATTATTCTGGGTGCGCCATCGGCTTTTCCTACCATTCATTTCCACAAAGAAGCGTCTGTTTCCAAACAGGGATTGGACAATCTTTACGATCTTTGTGTTGCGGACAACTTTGGCTACCTTGAGGATGAGTATTCTGTCGTAAGCTGCTGTAAGGTAAAAGATGCACATGTGATTTGACTTGCTTCATAGCCGTCCTTAATATATTGGGTCAAGTTGAGTAGTTGTGCGGCTCGAGTAACACTCGGCATGGATGTATTATAAATACTTTTAAACATTGTTTTAAGCTTAACAAGCTAAACTTATTACCTAGTAATCCATAACATAAGAAAGAGCCCAATAGCATACGGAACGGACAAGTATAGCTATCAAAAAGTGGACTGCCTATAAAATGGTCAGTTCTAAAAACTCGTCGACAACGTAAGCGAAGATCAATACTGATCACGCTTCTACTGTGGTACACTTACTGACACAACATAACATAACAACCTGGTTATCTTATAACCGAACAATGACATAAGCGGGGATCTTAACAGTCACAACAAGATCTCCTTGGGCGGAAACCAACCTGGTCTGTCGTCAATTTTCTCTCTACTGTGGGCGACATGCGGGCCATTATCATGCGCTCATAGAGTTTGTATAGGATGCTCAGACGAGAGATCGGGCGGTAACTATTTTTATTCTTTTGGTCTTTTCCTGGTTTCAGCAGGGCAACAACTCTTGCAGTTCTCAATAGCTTGGGGATGTTAAATGATGTTGCACAACTGTTGAAACATTCTAGTACCCATTCTCTTGTATTTGTGCCAAAGTGCTGTACCACCTCTGCTTTGAGCCCATCGAGTTCAGCGGCTTTCCAGGCCTTGAGATGTGACATGGCTTCTTGCGGTTCCCTGCCGGTGAACGAGTCAAATTGGTCTTCACTGTCCTGCATTGTGCGGGACATTTCACACTTTGTGTCTTTGAGGTACCCTTTGTCTTTGTTGGCTGGTTTTCTATTTCGTATCAGTTGGTTTCCCACTTCATTAGGTGTCACTGCAGCCACTCTTGTTTGAGTATTCTTTTCGTTATTGGGTTTCTTTATTGTAGCCAATGCTTGTTTGCTGTTCTGTGTCATGTCTGTGTTGCATATCAGTTGTTGCCATCGCTCAGTTTTTTCATTAGCAATTGATGATGTGAGCGCCTGGCCGAGCTCGATTGTGTTTCCGGCAAACGGATCTCTGTTGTATGCTTGTACATATTCTTCATACAACTGTTTACTTGGATAGTTAAGGCCTGGGATGTTTTCCTTCCTACATTCCCTTGGGAAATGTTTCTTTGAAACTTGCCACACTAATCTTTGGAAGTCTTGGGATTTGTGGTAAATTAACCGAGTCGTCTCAAACTGTCTGAATCCTATCGAAAATCTCTTGGGTCTATTTATTAATTTCTTTCTTTCTTCCTTCCCTTTTCCTTCCTTTGTTTCTTAATTTCCTTGCATTAAGAAGTAGCAAATATATTTTTTGCAAAAGTTTAATAATGAAGCAGAAAAGTATTTTTTTGGAAACAATACCGCTGTTTGATACAACATGTCGTCGGTGACTTTATTAAACAACGACGAACATATTCTCATCAAAGACCTCTGCGCACGTGCAATGTCAGCACGTGACAAGGCCGGTTAGCACCATGACCATCATGTCCAAACCACACTTGGCATGTTTTCAAGGAAAGCTCGTGGGTAGTTAGGTGGTGGTTCAAAACACAGGTGGGCGCCTAGCCACTTTGCAGGGCCCGGGGACAGCGTCCCGGTGGGGACCAGGGGGCTAAGCACCCTTTTGGAACAATTGGAAATCTGGCATTTAAGATCTTCGATTCATGCCTTTTCACGCTGGAACTTTAAATGTTCTATGTCTATTTTAAGTAGACTATCTTGCAACAAAATTAAGAACAACCAGCTGATAGAGATTAACACAAGCTTTTTTTTGTAATCAACAGAACAGCGTAGGTACATAAACCGTTTCCCTTCCACGTACCCTACAAAATCAAAACACCAAATAATGATTTCATAATAATCCACATAGACAGCACAATTTATAGGTGATAAAAAGTTCCATTTGATTGAAACCAAAGAAGCGTTTTTTCAAATTAATTATTTCTAAACTTTTATAAAAAATCTGGCGACTTCTTATTCTTCACAATTCAATAACCATTCTTATGAATATGAAACTAAAATGCAAGCATAAGAAACAAGGTACAAATGCTAAATTTACCTAAAATGTTTAGCGGGCCGATCGCATTGCAGATAGTAAACACATGGATGCGCTCATGATTCAGCCATTATTTTGTTTACACAGCGAGGGATTCCTTAAGACGCGATGTGATATGGCCTAGTATGTTCTAAGCACAAAGTCACTATATATTTGTGGTTAAATTAAGGATAGAAATCGGTCTGACCGCATATGTTGCTCATTATAACAGCATGAAATACATTATCGTGGGGTAGCGTGAAATTGCTGATCTGCCACAGTGATTCATCGTTGTAATGTAATGGTTGTTTCCCTTCGTATAAAATATTTATATAGCCTTCAATAATTTGAATTCGACAACCCTATTAATCGATTTACGTTTTTTTTTATTAAACTTTATCTGATTCAATAATTAAACAAGGTTTTATTATTATTTAGTAATGTATCTTCTTTAAGATATTAAGGCGAGCTGTCTCTGCATGTTTCGCTTGTAAACCAAGCAGAACTCTAGACACAATCGGTAGCCACTCACATACTCGTACAAAAAAACTTGGTGGAACTTGGACAATTTGGAGAAGTGGTCGTCAGCTCTAACTCGCCAGCTGGGCACTTTACCATCTTTCCGTTGACCGCACTTGTTCTTTTAACTTGGTTGCCTTTATTTGGGTGACTGGGTTTAAATTTTGTTTTCCTACATAAATCCTCTGAATTTTTTTAGTCAATAGTAAGAGTTGATTGGAAGTAGACTAATATCCTAGTTAGTAAACCATATGTTGCATGTGTATTAAAGCCTTGACCAATTTAAAGTATTATCTTCCTAACAATAGCTTATTCAAAGACTTCGCATATCAAATAATAACCGTATTGGTCCCAGGGATACTTCCATGTTAGAATAAATACTTACAAAATAGTACCTCCCTTAGAGTGCATTACAGAACTTAAAGAATACACGTTTGATGGAATATTCAAAATAAGTCTCACTCATTTTAAGTGAGGATTCCTGCTGAGAGGTGCATGCATAATGTGAATTTCATAAGTTTTCAAATCCGAATATATCGACACACAGACACACCCAAACACATTCACATACACCTGATCATAGGCTCAGTCTCAACAGTCCACATTGAGGTGGCTGCCAAAAGTTTACAGGATTTACCCTAAAAATGTGAAAGTCCTCAAAACAGTACTTTGGGAGAAGGGCCCCCTAGCTAGATTTTAGTGGGAAAAACCTGGCGCGGTTACTGATGTACATCAAAATGTAAACTCTGAAAGACCACCACAGCAGGTACGGAACATACAAGAACTAACTATCCCTCAACTACCTGTGCAGCTTTACTTAGGTCAATAATCGATACTGGACACAACAAAATAATCATCTTAGTTCGCAAGAGGGCAGACAGGCGTATGACTTTAGTCTGGTTATATCCCTGTTTAAAACGATGATTCTAACCAGGTGGTGTTTGATCTTAGATATCTGTACATTTGAATTAATTGCACTTTTTCTGACTTTTCATGAACTGACATGCAAAAACTTATTATAAACTTTTGTTTCTAAATTCACGATTGATCTATTTATAAAACAAATTAAGGGGTTATGATGTAACGCCATCACCTTCATTGGATATATGGGGTTACATGGTTTATCTATCCTGTAATGGCAGCGCTGTCTCCATTTGTTTAAGTCTTCAATTGGGTATAAGAAGTGAATAAATATTCGGGAACCTCGCGTCACGTTTAATTCCTGAAATTGATTAAGGTTGTAAACATAAACCTTAATTCTATAGAATTATAAATGTACTTATGACATAGCATACAATTCACTTATTTATATTAACGTTAAAACGCCGTATTCACGATAATGAGGTAATTTCACACTTAAGCAAATTTTCTCATGAAGTAAAGAAAGCGACGCGGAAAAACAACGATTATGTTCCTTGTGCAATAACAAGAAATGGACATTCCCACATATTTCAGTACCCCTTTAAAAAAGAAAAAAGTGAAAACTTTTTGTTTACGTTTAGATCTCTTGTAAGTGTAAACTTTTAAGTAAAGAGAACTCGACATGGAGTGTTTGTTGATACCATCTACACAGCTTGTATCAGTTGATGTCCTCGTTTCATTTGATCCGAGCTGTGAGAACTGTCTTGTTTTTAAACTTGCTAACAATGTTGCTTTGTGTGATTGCAACCTTTTAACATAAAGTGTGCGTGTCGATCATTAGAATTATTAAATCTAGAGACAATCTTTCAGCATGAAATTAGTCCCACGATCAATGGGAAGGAAGAGTTTAGAACAAAAACATTATCTATAATAT
>JAUUEB010303459.1:0-12871 GCA_032362205.1 Clione limacina
ACAGACAAACACACAGACAAAACGAAAATATACCCCGAGTCACAACTTGTGATCGGGGAATAAAAGATAAAATGTATATAGCGTATTTTCCCGCAATGGGACAAAATTTTCATGGTGAAAAATTGCTATCGTGCTCCACCTGTTCACCCAGCAGTATATATAAAGGCCTTGTCTAGTTTACTAAGGCTTGACACTTAACTGGCTGACTCCTTGTATTCTCTGGATGTACATGTGATGCGAATTTATTGATCAATAAAGTGGTGTGATAGCCATCATCTAATTATAACCTTTGAATTGGCAACTCAGACATCAACGTTCCATGTATTTTTCCAGTTTATTGATGACACTTTGGCATTGCAAGGATAATAAATACAAAAAAATTAAGGTTCCTTTTAAAACAAGCGCCATGATTTCCTCATAGTAAAGATACACAATTTCCGCTCCGATACTCTACCCTACTCTAAATGCAAATGGCAGCCAAACGCATCTGAGATTAAAACCACATAGTTGTGTTGCTGATTGCCAATTTACATAGTTACAGATTTACAACAAGCATCTTAAAAACAAGTATTTTTACACAAGGCTTACTTCCTCCTTTCTTTCTATAGTTGATATGATGTGGTCTGTCATCACAAGTTAAAGATAAAACCTAAAACCCGTTTCTCCCTTTGAAATCTGTGAAACCGAAAAACGTTATGTGTCTAGTTCTTTTTTTAATTACGGATTGTTGAGTTACTGCAATTAAACAAGACTGCAAAGATTCACTAATGTCAACGTGTCTTAAGAGTGACAGTACTTACTTGTATGTCATTCTAATATAAAAGGTTCTCGACGTAGAGTTTAATAATAACGAGTACTATATGGTTGTGAAAATGTTACAAATGTTGGACGGCTTCTAAAAGAAGACAGTTCATTATAGATTGCACTTGTACCGCGTGTTTACACAAGACAGTCTCAATCCGTCTCTGCTAATACAACACAACTCCTACCTCTGTAACTTTATTCAAATACAGGAAACGGAGAAAATTACATCTTTATAAAGATTTCTTTGTGGGAATTTATAATTTGTTTAAATGCTTGAGAGCTTTGCCTTCCTGTTTACTGTCGGGTTTTGATGTAATACGACCTGATCGAGTCAAGAATCAGTAAACGGCCATAACAACTGGGTAATTCAAAACCTTCTTTGAGTTCATCCTGTTATTTTCTTGCTTACATTTTAGTGCGTAAATTTAAAACTGAGTGTATGTGTGTATGTATAAAACACATAAAAAAATAATCTAATAATAGAGCCAAAAGAAAAATTAGAGTATTTGCTTATCCGATGATTTTAATCATCCCACTATCTATAGTGATTGCACATTTTTCAAAATGGTTCTTCACCGGTCCCTTATTCCCTGCATGTTCCTTAAAATGACGTTGTAAGTGTCTGGTTGTTTGCCCAACATAACTGGAATTACATCCATGACATTTAATTGTGATATTTTGTTTCATATTGCTTAGAGTTAATAATTCGTTTTGATTTGCTGAGTATTTATGTTAAGTGTTAAGATGTGTTAAGGCAACGTTGTTGATAATAGTCGCAATGGACCGAAAATATTTCAAAGTGTGTGTGTTTTGCCATTAGATAATAATTGATTTCAGTAAATTTATGGTGGATCACAATGTTTCTACCATATCGTTTATTTATAAAGAAATATAGCCTTGTACTTTTTTATGTCTATTAAGACTAGACGGGCCAATGTCAGTACCAATTATGTAGCAAAGTGATATATTGTATTTACAGCTTTTAATAGTGGTATGAACGGTGTTAAATTGGGAAACTTATTCTTTTTTTTAATTATTCATTCATACACTACATGTGCTTGTTAGCATTTCTCATTTTTTAGAAATACAGATATATGTGTCTCTTAAAGTTCAAAGAACAGAATACTATTGCATAGAGAGGGGGAGAGAGAGGGGGAGAGTGTGTGTGTGATATACATTCGTTGAAAGGGCATTTTTTGGGTTGAGAGATAAAACGAGTATTCCTATCATAGCGAGATCAATCCTTCTGTTTGACTTTTCCCCGAGTTGTCTCGAAGGCGCATGAAAAGACAAATAACAATACATGAAGATACATACTCAGTTTCTATGTAAGAGTTACTTAGCTGATTCGAATAATGACATTAAGTGGTATGTGTCTAGGGCGCACTATCTTATGTCAGATCCAAGTGCGCCACAAAACATCGGAAGTCATCATTGCATTAATAGTTGAACCTCATTATCTTATAATTCTCGTACCTATTCTAAAACTTATCGTATGATCTGCCTGGTAAACAAAAAATGTCGGTCACCAAGGCTGTTGTGAAATCGGTAGCATTTAATCACGTTGTAACTATCTGTACGGCTAAGCCAGTACGTTCAAACATGACTGTCTCTATATATACTTAGATGTTATATCTAATACATCAGATCACGTGAATGGGTGACGTCGTTATCTGACTGGACTAGATGAGTTGATGGTGTGAATGTTTTCTTTGAGGAAGAGACACGTGACAAGACAAGATGATCAGTCAAGATGAAGAGTAACACCCATTTCTTAAGTCTATCATGTCGATTAGTGCAATTCGGCGGCTAATAAAACGTCATCACTGACTTTCAAGATGGTAACTGACCGTAAAAACATAACATAACATACTATTTTTAAACCCGAGTCATTAGAGCTACCAACTCAAAAATTAAAATCAAAAATTTGACAGAAGTAAGAAAATTGCCATTGAACTCTTTTTTTTAATTCAAAAGCTAACACATCCGATGTTATCATCAACATACGAAAATACCTTATATATACCTTTGTCAGCAGCAGCTTACATCGGCTTCTTTAGTGAAGTGGATAAGAGATATACCTTTGAAACAAGTGATCCTTGTTCGAAATATTTCAAGTTTTTATATGAACACAAAATAATACTTATTCCAGTGAGGTTTTTCTTCAATACCTAATGGCGCAGTAAAAGTATAGAAGCATCCCCTACCAGGTGAGGCATGAATTAATTAAAATTCTTACTCCGTTCATGGTTAAACGAGTTTGAATCTATTAAGCTACGTGTTTATCCTTTTCCTTGAACTCCTAATTAATACATTCTCACTATAGGACAACCATAATATGTATTAGGAGGAACTTAATTCAAATTATTTTTTTGCATTGCACAAAGTTGACTATGCTTATCTTTATTTTATTTTGTATATTGTCGCTAATTTAGTCGATTTGTCATTGCAATCCAAGAATTAACAAAACACGAAAAATCAATTAGAATGTTTAAGTGGAAAACTATTTACGGCAAACTTGTATCCGCCAGGCAGGTGTTGCTGTCCACACCAGGCCCTTCAACAGCATCAGAGGGCGTCTGGTACACCCCAAGGATAAACAGGCCCTCCTTGATATGTCATTCAGCTGACGAAGGTTGTCGGATGACAATCGAAAGCTCCTACTGAGCTTTTTACATAATGTAACATGTCACTGTAAACCATTAACAAACATCCCTCCTTACTTACTTACCAACAGGTCAAAGTGAAGATAGCATTCGAAATGCAACAAATCTTTCATAAAACTAGTATCATTGATTGAGAAGACAGTAAAAAGAGTACAATTTTATTGTCTCGGTACTTTTTTGACATAACTAGGGATTCGGAATTAAAATTTTAGAATTTTTGTGTTTCGATAAAAACATTCTTTCAATTTTTTGTATCCTGTTGAATGCCTTTTTGAAAGCAATATTTTTGATGCAGTGTCGCCTTTGACCTTAAATAAAGGAATTTATACACAACTATTCAGTACGCTAAGAGTAAACTATGACTTGAAATAATGCATGAATTGTGTTACATCTCACATTCTATGTTTGCAACACAAAAAGAATGAAAACAAGAAATTGTTAAGATTGGTCTCATGTTGATTTAGTATTGTGAAACTTCTCCGTTACTACGCGATAGAAAACACAACAAATACTTCTGGACGAGTAAATCCACTATACCGTCTACAAACACAATTGGTATTCAGAATATAAGAGTTAAGATGTCTGGGCAGAATATGGATCACGATGTCTTTTTTCATAGAAGACTTTGGAGGGAAAATTATCATGCATTAAACTCTAAGCCTTTTGTAGCCATAGTGAACGAGTATGGCTCTATTCCCTTATACAAGGCAAGATTATAGCACATAAAGAAAAGTTATGATCACTGATCGGACTTATCTTTTTTTTTAAAGAATTTAGAAAGGAGAGAGTACGAGGCTCATATTAGGAGAGGGTTGGTATTTTAACTTGAAAATTATACTCTATTCTGATTCTTAGTATTTTTGTATTTTTATCATTAAGTGATACAATAACTTTCTCATCAAATGGCCAAATCTTAATGTTATGTTAAGAAATGAAATTATGAATCAACTTTTTTTAATACGAACAATACCGACAATGCCGAGTGGCATTATTAAGGAAAACATGGCTTTTGTATTGGTCTTATTACATTTTAACTTTAAGTTAAATGTACATTAGTTGAGGAAATGATTTAACTACTATAATGGCTGGAAAAATGAAAAAGGCCACCCCTGTCTATTCATTATAACCCGCAATATTATGTACAGGAGTTGGCCAGTCTAACGACTACCAATATAAGTTAACACAAGAAATCTAAAATATATGACGCTTATACAAATGGTTTATAATTTAATATTATTTCTTCATGAAAAGATTAGTTACCTGGAACTTTATATGCCCCTTCTCACTGGAACTATATATGCCTCAAAGTACAACTGTCTAGTGGTCATGACCCTCAAGTTAATAAGCTATCGTGAACAAAAGCCTGCCATAACCATCTCAACAGATTGAACACATAATATACAGCTTTCCTGAAAATATCGAAGGCTTCTTAGTATAACGCCTACAAGTTGTCATTATCTGCCACGTAATGAAATAATTGTGGACATTCAGACATCTCAACTTGACCTATTGATCGACTGATAATAACTCACTTTTCGCCCAATTTGTCAATCGTGTACCATTGCACCAATAGCTGACCACACTAGATGACCTAATATCCAATAACAGACCACTTGTTACAATCATCCTATAACTACCACAAATACAAAACCTGTCAATTTAGTAACTCGTTTGTTCTATATTTGTACTTTCACTTAAGGAATTCGCCAAGTCCGCGTTTTTGTAGCGTGAAGGTCATTTTACAATTTGAATGGCTAACCACTTATAATAACCGAATAATCGGCCAAAGTGATATGTATAGCGTTTTTGCAGTAAAGTTACTTTTAAATGTACCTTACATTGTAGCGTATTTTTTGTTCGACATCGATCATTTCGACCGAAGTCAGCTTATTCAAAAGAAAACTAAGAGGAATTATCTTTAGTTCACCGATGGTATTGTAAATCTTAGGATTTAATCGATTAATGAACCAGATGTGGTTGTGTCGATTTGAAGCCGATGATAGGAAATGTTGTTGTTGTTCCGCTCGTCATTTCCAGTTGGCCAGATTTCGTCGAAAGGTCAAGTCAGATACTATTGTTCGTACAGTACCCCCTCCCAGTGGAATATTATGCAGCGAAAGGGCCACGTCTGTACACTGGAGGAAGGCATAACACCCGACCAGTGCGTGTTGTGGTGGTTTTTTGGGACACATTCACACTAAGGGGGGGATGGAGGGTTTCTCTTCACCCCACGACACAACTGGACTTGGATTGTAATTATCTAAAGGGTACATAAACACAAAATCATGGCTTTGCCAAAACATTAACTTGAGCAAACTGACCACAGAGGCTGACCAATGGTAACAAAACCAATGTGCTCCGAATGGATCGGGATTTGTTTGCAAACGAAAGGTGTTGCCAAGACGATTACACAGATGTTTTTTGTACGGTACTACCATTAGTTCCCTAGTTATGAGGTCAAGCGTGATCGTGACGTCATAAGGTCACTATCTCACCACTAATATGGTCAAACATTCAAATTGTCGTATCTTAATGTTTAGCACCTCTAAATATTTGCCTTGATACGTATGAATCAGATGAAAAAAACAATTAGTAACTTTGGGTCACTTTTTCGTGAAAAGATGTCTTTTTTAGTTAGGTGATCATTGTATATAGTGATATATAGTAAAAACGATAGCTCTGTCAGTTCCGCTGGCAATTACCATTCCTTATTTATCAGCATTAAATTAAACCTTGTATTTCTTGTTTACTTAGAGTGTATACTATCGCTAAATTGAAGTCACCAAAACATTTATGGTGAATTGACTTTATGCCACGGAACTATCGAGATCAACACCTCCACCATCTTGTTGGTTAGTATTACTAGAATCAATCCAACCAGTTTGGCCAAGAGTTTGACTAGCGCTAGAATCAAGTCAGCTTTCAACGGTTTTCATGTTCCCAGGTGCTGAAGGTTTTTCTGAATGGCGAAATTGTGTTATATGTCGCCGTAAATTGTATGGTTTGTAGAACTCACTTCGTCCTTTAGCTGGCAACACTCAAATGGTTCCAGGAGGATTAGAAGCCGTACCCTCATTAGACTCATGAAGGAAAAAACGAAAATAATTTATAAAATTGTCATAGATTGTATTACTCTACGTTCACCTTTGGTATGTAAGTTATCATGTGTTATAAGTACAGCAAAATAAATCCAGAGATTTTTGAGGAAATCGTGTAACAATCAATTATAAAAGCATGCAATTAAACGTATATCGTTATAGATAAATAATTTATAAACGCCGTGAACTTGGCTACCGACGCTATTTTGTAATTAAAACGTATATATAGGGCAATGTCCTGTTTATGTCAGACGTGTCATATTCTATTATGACTGAGTTATAGAAACATTACACGGAGATAAATTAAATCCGGCCTAGAGTATTTTGAAACTTTGAATGAAATAAAAACATTTTTCATTTTAGTGTCATACGAATAACATATTCAATCACGTCAGCCATATTATAACGTATATAACATATCATATATCCTAAGATATTTTAGGACCGAAGAAATATTGACACATGACCTTTATCGGCGATACAGACGGTTTGCATGAGAACGGTGTATAATGTTTTTGACATTTTGTATTTGCACCAGCCATTTTTATGACTGAGCGATCATATTCTGGCTCTGCGTAGTTTATTGCATTACTTGCATCTGTACATTCAGATCTAGTGGCGCTAGACCGCACGTCCGATTTGAATACTCACTCGAAAAAGTGAATGAATCTGATAAGTTAAGTACACCATTAAAACTTGAAACAGTTTCATTTTAATGTGTAAAAATCAAATCAACTAAAATGAAATCAAACTCCGAGTTATAAGGTCCTCTTAGTTATGGCGTAAAGCGTGGTTCTCAAGGGACGGGCAGAAAATGCAAAAACGAACGATCTTCAAACTGTCACGTAGTGAAATCGAAATGGGGAGCCTGAGCTTGTTGATTTAGTAATTTGAGAGGTTGTCCGTGGGCAAACCAGCTTACGTCTGCTCACCAATATTGACATTCTCTGCTAGCCATCACTCAGATCGTGTAAGTGAATATGTAAGTTAACATTGGTCGGTGAGTTCTGCTCATGGAGGTCACTTGTAAATATCAAGTTGAGTAGAGATCACTGTTAATGTTACCGGAAAACGTTTTTTTTAGTAACAACTTCGTGCGATTGAGACGTAGAGATTGGCATTTCAAGTTGAACTGATGGTTTCAATATTCTAACGAGAGATCGTCAATAAGGAAACTAACTCTATGTGATCATATTTGAAGATTAACCTTAAGAAAATAATCGTCTTCGATTAGCTCAGGGTGTCTCTGGTGTGCACTTTACCATAACTGTCAAGATAGTTGATATCTAATGAAAAAGTAAATTGTTTCCTAAACACGATACTCGAAACATTAAAATAAAAATAAGGACATAAAGAAATAATTGTGTCCTTGAAACCTTCATGAACAATCATCATTTTTAAATACACAAATATATGTGAACCAAATATACTTCTAAGAAAAGTTGCTTAACAGTTACAGCGGTACAAAAAGCTCAGCGCACATCGTTACAGACCTAGCTTTCTACACTTTATTGTTTGAAGCAGTGATACTTTTCACAATTGACAATTTCCAGAGCAAAGCGTGTATTTTAATTATTTATTGCAAACAATTGCCACATATTTCTACATTTTGGATAATGACAGTGAACGATATTTTGAGTAACCAAGTTTAGCTAAATCTGAATACTATGAAATTTGTTGGAGCATGTAGACATCTAGACATTTTATAAGTTAAGAACAATATCATATTACCAATGTATTCGATACTCCTCGTGGACCAGACAATTTTTTTCATATGGCTTTTTTGTGGTTGATAATAGAAATAGACTCGAAGTCCTGCTCTTAGCAGTTCATTCAAAGTCGCCATTCAAAGTTCATTATAAACTGCCTGGTTAAGTGAGCAAATCTAGCAAGTTCACTTAATACGCTCCATTTTGTATCAATTGTTTCAAATAATTGTGGACATACCTTTAATTTTAACAAAAAATAAAAGTATTTCATGTGAAAGTAGAATCGACAGGTTTCTTCTAAATTTAGATTTTTAAGAGCACATGCTTTCTTTAAAATATCTTTTCATGTCAATTAAATATAAATAAGAATCTACCAGATCCCTATTTAATGAGCTATTTCACATCTATCATTTCAAATATAATCTTTCCTGTATGACAAGAAAGGTTTATACAGAGTTCTCAACTATAACCAAAAACTTAAACGAAAATGTTCCAGATGAAGTTCATATTTATGCAAATTTGTATTCAAACTTGTCTCTCCGCGTATTTTTACGACACGAGGACATAATGTATGCGATGACCAGAGCATACGTGTGATGAGTTGGTCTCAAGGGCTACTGGTAGCTAGTACCCGGATATTTTTATTATTTCTTATACTTGAGAAACTGGTTGTAAAAGCAACACTGGCTTAGTTAGTTTCACTTCATAATGATAAGGAATAAGGGTGCCTATGAAATTAATGGCAACAATGGGTGTGTAATACTTATGGACGTTTGTTTTCCCTAGTGGTTAATTATTCCAAACTACGTTTAATTCTGAAGTAAGTGAAGTAACCCATGATATGTTAGTTTATGAATCATAAATATTAACTACATAACAATTTCAAAGGATTTATTTGGGATAACATTTGCCTTAAAGCTAAGGGGTTTAGAATTGTGTTTCTTATCGTTATCAACTGTGTTTTTTACTTAAGATAGAGTAATTCATACTCGTCTAGTCAAACATCAAATAACAGAGGGAAATGTATTTATTTACAAAATCATCACAGTCTCCCAAATAATTTGAAACAAACAGAGTATAGATAACGTATGTTCCAAGAAGTTCATCAGTATTAGTAGGGTATAATGATAGTATTAGTAGGGTATAATGATAGTATTAGTAGGGTATAATGATAGTATTAGTAGGGTATAATGATTCTTCAGCAATGCCTTCTTTTGATCTTGCTTTTTCCCTGTGTCCTTATTTTCTCTTATTATTAGCATTGGCCAACACAAGTTCAGTGGTCTTGGTTTGCTCTCAACAAAGTTAAACTCGTAGGATTTAATAGCAGATGTAAGAAACAAACGAATGAGACATTACCTCAAACTTCTTTGTTTGATACAGCTTTGGTCATAGCAGTTTTTTGGTAAGATCTTGTATTGACTGTGTCTACTTGTACCTTTGGGTGAGACATTGCCACCTGATAAAAATCCAAAGACTTTTAAATATATACTCCTCATCATCCTCGTCCTCCTCCTCCTCCTCCTAATACTTCTACTACTACTACTGATAATAATAATATTATTTAAAAAACCACTTATACAGCTCTTCCTCCGGTAAGATGCAGGTTCTAATTGATTTACAAGTTCCAATACGAAGACAGTCCAAATATAGTTTAATATGAACATTCCCATCTTCCTGAAAAGTTGTCAGGATTGCTGCATGTTAGGCACTTGTCCTAAGTAACATACTTTAAGCTGACAACGTATGCCAGGCCTCAAAACTCTGAACTTCTCACTCCAGTGTCTAGTGCCTATCACTAGTCTATGACGCTGTACATATATTCAAGTTAAAATTTGCCAATTGACAGCTAGTTAAAGAAAATCCAAAAAATGTATATGACTATTCCATAAATATTGTTAATGATACTTTATAGAACATATAACAGTGGTGTTATAAAGAATTTAATAAAAATTTAATAACTCTAACCTTTCTAGGAAAGACCTTTCTTTCCAAAGTCTTTTGTAAAGAATTTAAAATTTTATCGATTACCGGGTAATTTATTTAGCCCAAAAGCCACTAGATAGTTTATATAGATTCAGAATGTCGGGTCACTTTCGCTCCCTCTTATTACATTTATATCTCTGAGTGACTCATACTCAAAAGCGACCGACACTCATTTTTTTTTAATTAAATGTTTAAAAAAAGGGGGGGAGGCGAAATAAAAATTGGCAAAATCTACTTAAAAAGTGAATAACTACCAGATACTAAGAACAAAAATTAACTATAAATTTAGGGGTGGAGGATCAGAGGGGGATCAGAGGGGGATCAGAGGGTATCAGAGGGTATCAGAGGGTGATCAGAGGAAATCATCTTCTCAATCAAAACTGCCAGGGTCTATTTGTGTTTCCTGGGTTTGTTTTCAATATTCGTATAATCCGCATTAGGTATTTCTGACATGTTTCGCTCTCATACCGTGGACATGACGAGAATACTTTCTGACATTTCCCTTAGCCTCCACTTGTCTTGAAATCTTTAAAAGCTTTCGTACTAAAAATAACAGACATTTCTAAAGTTAAATATTTCGAGCGTTAAAAGATGAACTGGTGCGCACAACAAATAAGTAGAATCCATTTAAACTAAGCGAATTGCTTAGCACATAGTTTAAAATAGGAGATGGTTTCATTCGTTTAATTTCTTACGAATATCGTTTTAAATAATTACAACAAATAAAAACTGCAGATCACCTAAAAGGATCGTAGGTTAGCTATTCAACTTTAATAACCTAATAACATCAGTATGAGATGCTTTTTTCTGAGGCACTTTCTAAAAGAAGTATGAAATTGTCCTAACAATTCACAGCTCCTGATATCAACCAACACCTACCTAGTCCGCAATTAAAAAGGTAGATGGTAAAAAATAGTAATAAAGTCACCCACAACAAATCCCGATAGATAAACGGTCGAATTCCACGACTAAATGTTTCTATTTCATGATGTTCCTTTAAGTCAGGTTATCTTGACCCTATGTATAGAGCAGACATAACAAGACAACTTCTGGTGACACGTCAATAATGTCGACCTTTGTTAGTTTGATTGCTGCTATGGTTCCTGACATTGCTGTTTCCGCATGGTGCCAGTCTGAGTGATGTCATTGTTTGATGGACTAAAGTAGAAAAAGTCTGAAATACGCATATATTGACATATATTGTTTTAACTTGATTTTACCCTTTTCACAAAAATGTTGCACTTTTTGGATTAATTTCCTTGTTCTAAAATTAAGATGTCGAATAGTTTTTTCAAAGGATATATATGTTATTTAAAGCAGTAACATAATATACGCCTATTGAATATGCAGAAACTCTCGTTTTTCAGTGATGACCATGATATATGTGATAGATTTGACATATTGCCTTTTCAAAGTGTCCAGTATTTAGTTCAGATGTTATACCTGGCTTGGTTCAATGGCAAATTTGTTGATAAATCTGAGTCAACAGGCTTGCCTTAATAGGGGTTGCGTACTTTCACCGATATAACGTCAGCAAAACTAAAGAAATGATAATTGACTTTAGACACAATAAGAATAACCCAGATTCCATTTTCATTAAATAAGCAAAAGTACAACGTGTGGAAACGTACACAAATCTAGGTGTTGTTAATGACGTTACTTTGAGTTGGAAACAAAACACATCTCCAGTTATGAAAAAACTAAATACCCGCATGTACTGTCTTAGAAAGTTAAGATCGTTAAATGTCAGACAAAACATTCTGCAAATTTTTACTCATCCGTTATCTTCAGCGTCATGACCTTTGGCCTGACATGTTGAGGAGGAAACATAAAGAAAAGATACGTAGACAGACTTGACAAAAAAATTAAGAAAGCGAGCAGCGTAATTTGGAAGAAACAAGACACCCTGAATCTACTACTAGACGGACGCACTCAAAATAAAACAGATAGTATTTTAGGAGACATAAAACATCCTATGAGGCATGACTTTGACGTTCTAAAATTGATACGAAGAGGACGATTTTGAATTCCAAAAGCCAGAACAAACAGATATATCGATTCTTATCTCCCGTCAGCAATACGCCTCCATAATAAAAACCAGCGGTCAGGTACTGGTCAGGAAACACTGCTGTCAAAATTTGTTTTTGTGACTTTTTTGTTTTCTTGAACTGTTTATAATTATCATTGTTGTACCTTGATAATTCGTAATGATTTCTGATAATTTTAAATTTCATGCCTTTTTATATGTATATGTTTTTGTATGATTCTCAGGAGGAACAGAATCTTAATTTCCATGTTATATGGATGAATAAACAATCTTGTATCTTGTATCTTGTATCTTGTACAGCAGGAAAAAGACACTTAAAGAAGGAGTTCCACAAGGAGGTGTACTCAGCTCAACCTTATTTCTGGTGTTCATTAAGGACATCTTGAAAGACTTACCAAGAGGAATCCAAGGAGCAATGTATGCATATGATCTCGTGTTGTGGTGCTCTGAAGAAAGCATAGCAACAGCAAGATACAGACTACAGGAAGCACTAGACGTTCTCGACAGATGGACCAAAGAATGGATAGTGAAAATCAACCCCAACAAAACCACTTACAGTAT
>JAUUEB010303569.1:0-12869 GCA_032362205.1 Clione limacina
CAGCCCTAGTGGTCAGTTCGTTCAGGTTGATTTTTTGGCAAAGGCAAAATTTTGTGTCTATATACCCTAAGGATCAACAAAAATCAAGTCCCGTTGAGTCCTGGTAGGGGGTGCAGAGAAACCTCTCATTCCCCCCCGACTAAATATTAGTTGAACATGAGTTATCGTGTTCACAGACTACCGTCACGGCATTCGTGTAATGAACCCATGGCTACACTTCTGAAAGTGAGCAATACTCATCACACAGAAAATGTCTACACTTGAAAATAATGTATTTCTTATGTGGGTCAATGTATTTTGATTTCGATGTTTTCCCTTAAACTTACCGTAGACAAATGTTGATAAGTATTTTTCTTTTTCCTCAGGTCAAATATTTCCCTGACCTCCGGTGCTTCGCCTCATGCTCCCCGAGCAGTAACTTGTCTTTCTGTTTAGAGGAAGTGGACAAAATATTCCACCTCAACGAGTAAGTGAACACAAATATTTGTACCGGCCTACATATCGATAACGTTCTAGATAAAACATATCAGTGTAACACTTTAATCCTTGCACTTCCAATTAACTGGAAATAGTTGTTTCCCGTTTTTGTTACTATTTTTTAGATTTCAATGTTCTCTAGCTACATGGTTGTATAGAATATGTCATCATGGTTGGTGCATTATAAACCTTCAAAGAACAATGTATTTTCAAAGAGAATGATCCTAACATGATTCCATGATGTTTCAATACTTCCTGTCCACAGAGAGCCTAGAGCCGTTGCAATACTCAAGGGAGTTAACGCTTTTGACTTCTGTGCACGTGCTAATATCATTGCTACAGGAGGTGTGGATAAAGTCATACGAGTCTGGCATCCACATATTTTCTCAAGGCCAACAGGTTTGCCTACTCAAATTAAGAAGAAATCAGCTTGTGTAATCCTGATTTTAAGTTCTTTCTCAAATTTCGAAAGAATTTGCAATCTTCATACAAAATCCGATGATTCTCTTTGTCTAAAAACTGTCATTATTCAAATGTTTAAACCAAATTTCAGTTAGAGGTCCCGCAGGAAGTGAACTTACGTAAATAATAATTTTCTGAATACAATTACCTCCTCAACAAGGCACATAAAAGATAGGACAAAAGATAATACCCTTTTAATTCTTGGGGAGTTCGGTTACAAAGATGGTCTCTCGGAATAAATAAGACTTCCGGGACAAGGGGTAGCGCCTTTCTTGAATAACCCGTTCAGCTTTTTGTTGTATTAGAGCCACATAACAAGTCAACGTTGATCTTTTTGTTTGTATTTTTCTCATTTCACTTTGAGACTCTATACAGTTATTTGAATTTCCAGGTAAATTGATGGGTCACCTCTTCACCATTATTGATATTGCCATGAACGAACGTGATCAACACATCATCAGTTTGTCTACAGCACGTGTGTTCAGAGTCTGGGATATACACACACTCACGTGTTTACAGGTATCTGATAATTTTTTCTCTGTGTCTTTGTAAATAACTATGTGTCATAATATGATAACTTTACTTCTCTGCTACAATTATTTCATGTTTTATTCCCTTTTTAAGTATGTCGATTTAATTTATTATTAGTGATTTTACGCCATTCGCAACCCAATAGTTTGATATGATAGGCGGGTCCCACCCAAACCTATCGACTAAGGACTGAGACAGTCGAGAATGGCAGCAAACATGCGACACTGGCCGGATTCGAACTGGGGTCCTCTAACGTGCAAGTTGGAAAACTTGCCGCAAGGCTACTACACCTGCATGACTATAATTAATGTTTTGCTAAATCGTAAACATGTTGTCTCAACGATGATTCGATAGACTCGAATACTAAGCCAGAGTAACCTATCTGTTAAAATATACCCATGAGTTAAGTCATAACTCTTAATCTTAAACTGTGTACAAATAACTTGACAGTGGTTGTTAGATTTTTGGAGTAATACGTGTACATTTAATTTAAACAAAATCTTGCGACAAAATTTAACTAACAAAATTGTATTTATTTCTAGGTTTTCACAGACAATGAAGAGAGACCCGGCGAGAAACGTATCTACTCAATGATATTTGATAATAAACATGAGAGGTTACTTACAGGTAAAACATGACATTATTGTGTGTGAATGTTTGGTTTTTGTTTGTATGTGTTGATTGGTGGATTTGCATCAATATAATTACGTAATATCTGTGCAATATTAATGCATTTCTATATAATGTAAACTATTTGTCTGTGTGGATATATGTCTACGTCCTACGTGTACGCTAGCTGGAAACGTTTCACAGTTAGGTTGAGACATTTTACCACCCCGAGCAATTGTAGAGTCTCAGCAATCATGCAGTGTTGCAAAGGTATAACCGAAGAACTCACTCGCATTACGATGGAGACATTGCCATCATCCCATCACGCATTCACATTCAACTGTGTTTGTTTGTTTGTTTGTTTGTCTGTCTGTGTGTTTTCGGATGTGTGTATACCTATGTTTAATCTGTCAATGGGGACTCGTGCTAAGACTTGTAGGCTCGGTGTTGATATATTGAGGCTTGAAAGCATCTCAATGTGTGGTAGCCCAATATGTAGTGTAATGTTTCTGAACGACTGACCGTGTGGGCATCAGCCCTTCAATCAGCACATAAAAATGTCTTTAATAGTCCTAAGTCGATATAACCTACGATGTGTTGACAGAAATACATAGATATCTAGACGTTTATGAAAATGTCCATGAATCTTAATAAGATAATGCCTTGATTACTTTGTCTGCTTGTGTAGGTTCTAGTGTGATTGACACATGGCCTTTGACCCGGGCAGTACAAGACACAATGCAGGTACCCCATACACACGACAGACCAGTCGCACAAGTGAGTAGATATATCTTTGAATTGTGTACAATTGTATATGGTATTCTTTAGACCTTGAAGTCCATTGTAATAAGCATTTTGAAGTAATCTCATGTGCAACGCTGTCTAAATATACTTGTCAGTTTTTATGTTCGATTTCATATTTCCTTTTCCAACACACATTTACATATTCAAATAAGTTCTTATGATTTTTTATCGCATCAATTTAACGTATTTTGATACAATTTGAAAATGGTCATACATTTAATTTCATCAAGATTTGTACTTAAAACTCAACTCATCTTTTAGTATTATTTACAAATAAAGAAATGAATATTGTATGATTCGCCCCCAGATTTTGTACAACAAAGAGCTCAACCAGGTAGTGTCAGCCTGTACTGAGTCTGTTATTAAGGTATGTAGTTCTTTATTGTGAGTCCTCTTAAAGTTTGTATGCAGTAGTTTTATGCTGAAACAGCAGCAAGTATAAATAATCTTAGAATTGAATTATTTACTTCTTGTACGTCCTTTCTGGTGTATTGACATTATTCAAAGCACAACAGGAAAAACTGATCGGTTACTCTCGCAACCTCACGCTTGTAAACAAAGTGACTATGAGGTATTTTGAGAAGTGAAACTCCACTTGTAGAACTTTCTATTCTACAACTTTTTAAAAATGAAATAAGGTTTTCGATAAGTTTGATCCCATATAGTCTGTCGGATAGACAGACGCTTAAACCATAACACCACAGAGCTGGTTGGAAGTTGGGGTTCAAAACAGTTTATAATTATATACCAGTTTGTTACACACTAATTTCAATATATATGAGCAGTTAAAAGTACAATTCGGAAATAATAAATCTATTTTCGGTATTAACAACCGAGTGTATTTTCCTATTCAGCTTATCGAAAATATGTCCAACCGAGTGCATTTTCCTATTCAGCTTATCGAAAATATGTCCAACCGAGTGCATTTTCCTATTCAGCTTATCGAAAATATGTCCAAACTGTTTGTCAGAATGCAAATTGACATTTATAAAGATACAAAGGCTTTATCATAAAACACCCGACTGTCTATAAACACCTATGTATTTACTTTATGTACGGCAATCTACTAATTAGATGTGTGAAAAAAATACATTGAAAAAGCATATCGTTGGAAAGACTTGCAGGAAAAAATCAGGTTCTTAATTCCCAGAATGTTCTTCTGTCTGATGCTCCATTGTTTAAGAGCTATACAGTGAAAAGAAAAAAAAGCTATATAAATATTATGTGTAGCGTACTGGTCGGCTTAATTTTGTCCACAAGTTTTCAAGATTGTAAACACTGATCATACATTTTGAATACTTATATTGGACATTCATGGCATATGTAAGATTTAGCCAAATTAATCACATAGCTTTGTTGTCTATATAAAAATATCGATAAAACTGATAATTTCATTTATATCTCAATAAGTATAAGATCTAAGACTGAAGGGATGGCATTAAAGTCAAGAAAGTAAGCCCTCTGGAATATGGTTGAAATGATATATTTAAACCTATGATGTCATTACATTTGGCTAGGTGTGGGAGATGGAGAGTGGTAAACTAGTGTACTCAATACCTGAGGCTCATGGTCCTAACATGGAAGTGACGACATTATGCCTGGACAAGACTGGATATAGGTTGATCACTGGTGCATTTGATGGTCAGTACTTTGGTATCGTGTTATTTTTTGAATTTTGTATTACATCAATATAGAATTAAGTCAACTTATTTTTATTTGTTTACGACGAAATCAAACGTATAAAGTTTTCCAATAGACTGTGATTTTGTGAACTATTCTTCACATTAATATTTGTTTAAAACACTCAGACACTTCCCAAGTCCCAAACGGCTGCCTGTATCCTTTACCAGGAAGATACAACTGATGGAAAATCAACATGTTTCAACCATTTTTTGCGCAATAGTCTTGGTATCTCATTTTAAGACTGAATCGCATAAAAGCTTTCCTTTTGTATACATTCAATTTCACACAAGATTGCATTCTATTTCATGTTGCTACTTTGTCAAAATCTATTCATAAATGTCCATCTCCTCCCATCAGGTTCTATTAAGGTGTGGGACTTTGGTGCTGGTCAGATGATCAAAGGAAAACTCAATCCTTTGGGTTCAATGGAGGAAGATCTCAGTGTGACTGGAATCATTTGTAACAAATCAGGGGATGATTATTACATCATTGCCTCGGGTTGGAACAATGAACTCCGCATGTACTTAGTAAGTTATTAATTTGTTTAAGAGAGGTGTGCATTTTAGAACTACATGTACTCAGTGTTTTATCTGTAAAATTAAATCTACGTCATATACTGAATAAGCTACTTATATTTAACGATGATGTATGCATGTTCTTAGTGAGAAATATTTTTTTGAAAAATGGACGTCATACGCAATTATCTTAAGATATTGATTTAAAATAATGAACTTTGTTTGGAATGTTTCGTGAATTTATTAGTGAGTAGTTGCTTTTTAAACAATGAACTCTGCATTGTGAGTTTTAAATGCCAACAATTTACACCGCATGTACTTGATGAATTATTTATATTGAATAATGAACACTGCATTTACTTAGTATATTTTTGATTATCATAGTCTATACAACGACAAACATTTTTTTTTAATTCTTACAACTATATGACCACCTCGCATGCTGTTCGTTTACGTATATCATTGATATAAAAATGCAATACAAATGGAATGAGAACTAGATAGTGCACATTTCTATGATTTCTTTAGATAGCTGTGATATTGTATGATGAATAGGATTGAACAGACAATCAATTAAACCTTGTCTCCTTGTACCATTATTCCAAGGATGCACAAGACAGTAACGACTTGACATTACTCAGAGATTTCTCCGATTTCTTTGTCTTACTCCGAGAGAGGAGTAGCATCAGTGCTGGGTCACCAGGTCGAGATCCATTCCCACCTACAGAACCTCTACCAGACATTGGTCAACCAAAAGCTCAAGTAACCAGACTTTCAGAAAAAGAGGTGGTGGCTTTTTGCCTTTTTGTTTTTTTCTTAGCATAGCAAAGTAGCATAGTGGGTAAGCACTATAAACTAATCTTAGCTTTTGGCCTCTTTTAGTTTTGTTCTTCGTGGTTTGTGCTTATGCTTTTTATATGGCTTCTGGTATATCGACATATCTATAGCGCTAAAAAGATAAAAATAAATATTTTCCAACGTAAAATCAATAGAAATTAAGAAACAATTCAAATAGTTCAAATCAAATGAAATATCTTTCTTTTATAATCTGGCATCAAAAGTAAAATAGATCACATAAATCTGGACACACACAGACAGACACCAGTTCATTTTAGATTGCACGGTCATTTGAAGGTCAAACTCAAATTTCATTCACTGAATATCACTAAAACGACACTAATTGATATCTAATTGTTTTTTTATCTTCAAAGAACTAATCACAAGCATTTCTCTTAAAATTTTAGTTTTAAGGTAACAAAAATGCCAAGGTCAATCTTTATATTTTTTATTTAAAATCTGAGTATGCCTGGTGCACATAAATTGTATGGGAAATAAAATAGGTACCTTTCCGTAAAATCACAAATTAAAATCACACTTATTACTCATGAATATTTTGTCAATATGAATATCTTGGAAGGTGTTTTTTTTTATATTTGATCCTGATTTCTTTCATTTGACCTTAAAGATAAACCTGAAAGTATTTTTTGTTGCACAAATGAGATTGAATATGTTTATAATGAGACAAAGAACTTATTTGACGTGTTATTATCCGGGAGCTAAAATATTGGATTTTTTGGTTGCAGACAATGAAAATGCCTTATTTTGAGTTAATTATATTAAGGAATTTAGATGTATTTGTCTTGCTTTAATGCCAAAAAATTACATACTTTTTGTTCGACGCTAATAATGCAGATTTGATACAAACTATTGATTTCCCTCACATTTTTTCTTATCTACATAGCTATAGTAAATCTCTAAATCAGTAAGTTTGACACTCAAATAGCAAGAGCAATTACACCAGAAAATTAGCATATTGCTTAACAGGAAATGTAGAATAAGCAGTTTTCATTTCTTATTATCTTTGTCTTTAAGATTATTTTGTTACATTGAAGATTTAACCAGTGTGTCAATGCCCCATTACATTACTAGATGACATAAGAGAAACATTTGTTCTAACACCATAATATCTACATTTTGAAACAAAGAAAAGTTTTAATGATCCAATAAATATGTTCATTTTATCCACATACATTTTCAGTGTCAGTTATTATTAGACCACGAGTTGACTTGTATGACCGCAGTGACCTCTGACCTTGTAGCCACAGGATGCAGCAATGGGAACATCATTTTTTGGTCTATAAAGAAGTCAGGAGTAGACAAAGTGTAAGTCAATTCCATTCATAGAAAAATGAAAACCAAATCTTATCATTGAAAATTGTAAATTCTGAAACGTTGAAGCGATTTGTAGACATCATTTAAAAAGTAATGCATAAATGTTGATAAAAGTGTAATGTTTACAAGCATAGTGAAGTATCATACATTAAATTAAAGAAGAAAGTCACAGGATTACATTTTTAATCTTCAATGTACGATTCGTTTCTTTGGGTGGCTTGGCTTTGGCCCATCTTTGAACCAGCCCCTGTATACCCCTTCGGTAGAACTTTTGGGGCTGGTTTCTGAGCCAAGCCGAGACGGCTGACTTTAACTCATTGTCATCGTCATGATGAATTGTTCGTAAAACTGATTTAAGAGGACCAAACAGATGGTAGCCAGAGGGGGCTAAATCGGAGGAATAGCGTGGGTGTGAAATAGTTGTCCACTCCATAGAGGCGATTGTCTCCCTTGTCCTGGCACTGATGTGGCTTGGTGCATTGTCGTGATGAAAGAGCACCCTGTCCATGGCCAGTCCTGGTCAAAGTCGAAGAATCCTGGCTTTAAGATTCTTTAATGTTTGAATATATACTGCAGAGTTATCTGTTAATCCTCTTGGGAGAAATTCAAGACAAATCACACCACGAATGTCCCAAAACACAGTTGCATGATTTTCTTTAAACTTTTCACACCTTTGAACTTTTTTGGTCTGGGGAAGTTTGGATTGTTTCTTCAGCTACTACAGGATCACTGAGTCGGTTTAACCACCTACAGACGGTATACGGATTTAAAGCTTTGTGTTTCTATACATTTTCCAATCTTTGGACAATGTCTACCTGTATTATCCTTTCACAATGAAGAAAATCAATCACTGCTCTTTGTTTACAACGCAGTGCCATTGGGGTAACCATTTTGAAGTGACGTCATTTCCAAGGAAACGAACAAAATGAAAAAATGAAAAATGTAGTTTTAAGAGCATACCTAAAGGTACATTCGTGCACATTTTCAATTAAATTGCATTTCAATTACTTGTTTTATTTAACTTTATGCATTACTTTTTGAATGACCTATGTATAAGACCGGGGCGAGAAGACAGAGGTTTAATCCCACCAGTCAGGACCTGTCAGTTTGTTCCTTCAACTTGTTTTATATATGAAATAATTATTGATATATTAAGTGACTAATTTGAGTAGACTCTCCGAAGTGTGTAATTTTACTAATTAAAGTAATTAAAGGTATGTTGTACGTTCACAGGTACATCTTGCCAAAGGAAGTCGGAGACAAAGGTAAAAAGGAAAGCAACAGAAAGGTGAATGAAATCAAGCTACTTGTTCATAAAGTTCGCAAACTTGACCCAGCTTATTTCAAGTAAGTCTTAAATTGTATTTCGTTTTCTTTTTCAATTTCAAATATTGTTCAAAACCGATGGTCTTCGATTGCACCTGGATGAAACTGCGACATATTTGTTCACCATGTTTTATGATATAATAAGGTTTTATCTGATAATATAATCTCTTTTGTTTTCTTTAGTTTCATATGGCATCCATTTATAAGTTTTATTTCTAACTCTCAAACTTATCATTCATTTATTTACATGTCAATAGTTACGAATATTGCTTAGAAGATGCCCTTGAATCTTGCATTTTAGTTTTAGATTTTAGGATGACCAGGAATAGTTTGATGAGCAATTTCATCGGATAAGACAGGCACGTGTTGGAACCATGAAAAAGGCACACTGGGAATTTGTCTTCGTGGACTATATCCCCCCCCCCTCACATGGCTTTTGATACAATTAATATTAACCAATGAGTTTTGATCAATAAATCTGACCGAAGGTTCACCAAGGGTCTATTTATTGTGTTTATGAACACAAATGGGTAACTATAGATTGTATTGAAAGACAGGAGGGTAATACATTTAGTGCGGTAATACATTCAGTAGGGTAATTCCTTCAATAGGCCAATACATTATTTGCAAATTATTGTTTTTCATTTTTTTCATTTTCTGCATCATTCAAATGATTTTGTGACATCTTTTTCATAGGCGTAGAGTGATCATAGCATCATCTAATAGTAGGCGTGTAGGAGAAAGGCAAGTAATTGTAGCCCCTACGCATTCATTGTAGCTTTCATACATATACATTATATATATATATATATTTATTATACTTATTACATCCTACTATTTCGTCAACTCTTTGTGTGTTGTCCAGGGCCGACATAAAAAATGGGCACGCTGGGCATTTTTCATTATGCCCCCTGAGCATTTGGCCTTCATCTTTTTGGTGGATATAATTACTTTCCATCCACTCACTTGCATTTCTTTTCTATTGAGACCTATAATGTTATGGTGGCCCTGGTGTTGCTTTATACTTTCATTCTGACAAAACACATTCAATTATAAACGTCTTATTAAATACAGGCAATGCTCGGCGCATTTGTAATTGATAAATCTGCCATCAACATTATTTCCTTTTTAAAACAATATATTAAGACAGTATGTATCAAAACACCAGGGATTCAATTTCCATTATCTTAGCCCAAAGCAGATACGATTCGAATTCTGCTTCTTCATTTATGTCTCTTCAAGACTGAACTATCTAATGAAATAAAAGTATTTAATTGGAGGTAATGTGTTTGTTTCATTGATTTGTCTCCCGAAATGTACACTTTTGACAAAAAACTCGTCGACAGAATGCTGCTCGACTTTTCTTTGTGTCATTCATATCTCCCTAGCTTATTGTTACCTGTAATTTATCTGTTTGGTGCAATATTTGTGTACTTTTTTCAATTTCAAACTATTCATGTTACTAAACAAAATTCTTCTACGTGCTCACATCTTTTCATTATCCTCTCTGTCATATTTAAACATATGTGCTAAAACAATGTCGTGGACTCAATTTAAATATCTTTTCATATATATATGACTTTTTTATCTATCCCCTCTTCCATCCATAACACTCACTTCCTTCTCACTCATCACTTTCTTTTTGGAGCGCTATTAGTATTTTTTATCTGACAGAAAAGGGAAATTATGTAAAATATCCATTATATTCATGACATTTTGTCTTATCCCACCTTAAATACCATCGTTTTCTTGCCTTCCAACTCACACAACCGTGAAATTAAGCCTGGCCGTGCAAATCCGTTCTCAGATTAGCCTCTTAGTCGTACTTTTCTATGTCTGCCTACTACAGTTACATTAGGTTTTGTATTTCCAAACCATCATGCACAATTTCATTCTGACGGAGATAACCGGAAGTGCATCGTACACATCACATTATATTATCATCCTTCGAAACATATGATATTACAAAAATAAACTTTTACATGAAAAAAATCACGCAAATGATAATTTTGATTTCCTACGTATTCTCATACTATTCTCAACTCACATATAAGCATATTATATTCTCGGTGATGGATTTTCTTTTTCAGAATCTTTTTCAATCATATAATTGTCATTATCAATACGAGGTCATGGTCCTGTAACCTTTGAATGTAAATGTTTGTTTAACATTAACTATATATATTGGTTTTATAAGAACTATATTGTATTTATTATGTCATTGTTCATCTCTGCATTGTATTATTCGATTAGATAATCTATATCACAGCAAATATTAGTATACTCAGACAAACTTCAATATATTCGTGACCATAAATCTAACAGTGCAGGATTTGTGTGTGATAATGTTTGTATTTTGATAATAAGAACACACAATATGATTTCAACTTATGCGCTATCTTGGTGACATTCAAACGTCTCTTTTTTATATTGACTTTCAAACTTTTAATAAAACTGACTCTGAAATGATTTTCTATGATGAGATCAACATTATGATATTGATATCAAACTGAGCGGTTGATTGATATTTGAGAAAACATGTTATTTTCTTATATCAGGTATGGTACATTCGATTCACAAATTGCTTAAACTTATCAGTGACAACTATGATTAAATTATTGTAGATAAACGTCATTACAAAGAGATCTCCAAGTTTAAAAAAACAAAAACTTATTATATTTAACTCCGAGTCTAAAGCAAAGTAAATGAATTACGTTTGCGTTTTGCATTTGTGTCATAAAAATTGTGTAAAAAGGCAGGGAACAGAATAACTATGTGACGTCACTTTTTGTTATTTCTTTGTTTTCAATGTTATGAAATGTATGGAAATATTTCATCATGGGAAGATAATACAATGGAAATGTTACTAATTAAGTTATCTTACCTTTTCGCGGTTCTGTGTCATTATTATTTTTTAAATGTTTATTTAACGTTAACTTTTATTCTGAATCATGAAATAGATCTTGTCTTCCATTTTAATGAAAGTTAAAAATAAAACAGGTTTATAAACAAAAGGTCAAGTTTGTATCAATAGTCCTTTGAGAAATTTGATCAAAACACAACGGTAACTATTGGTTTTATAGAACGCATTGTTGTTCTTGAGGCCGAAGATGCCACAGCTATAAATTATATTTTGTCTAGATCTATAAATAAGAAATGTATTAGATTTTAAAGTGAAAACACATCTAAAAAAGATGAGCTTCAACGAATAGCATAAAAATTAATATGTTTAACTGTCTGCATTCATTCTAATTTTGTATTTCTCGAGGATATCAAGTGATCCTTTTTTTTTACTTCGTTTCGAAAAATATCCGCTCCATAAATTACAAAAAAATTAAAATACATATTGTGTTGTAAAGATGTCTGTTTTTTTTGATTTTCTAAACTCGGATCTTGAAGCCATTGAAATAAAACATTGCATATTATTCGTTACACCTCATGTACACCTCATATACACCTCATATACACCTCATCTGCACCTCGTGTACTTGAATTGCATCGAAGTCAACCATTTATTGTAGTATCATAAACTTTCATTGTTCCTCATTTGTGTGTGATTTTATTAAGCAAGATAAATTTCATCAGTTCAATTAACTTGATAAAATATTCTCAAAATTTTATGATTTTGATTATTTTTTAGTAAAATGACACGTCATCAATCACTCGTATCCGATGTGGAGTCCATCTCGGGTAAAAGCAACATATCCAAGAAATCAAGGTCCTCAATAATATCGGAGAAACCTTTAGATCCACATGTGAGTTGTATTTTCTTAAGATCTTTCTCGCTCTCTCTCTCTTAATTAATTCAAATTTAAATTCACATTCAAATCCTCTGATTCTTATTGTCTGTTCCTGAACCTCTTTCTTTGTTTCGTTCCTTCACTTTAGCTCGAAACAAAAAGAGTTAACTTGTAAAGGCGCCATACATATTTAGACATGGACTGTTCCACTTGGTGTCAGTATACTGTGACTGGGTATAATGTACTTGTTGTGCTATCTATAACAATATACACTGAATTGTATGCTTGGATGTTTGGATGTTTGTATGTTTGTACGGTTGTATGGTTACTTTCTTGCACTTCTATAATCTCCAAAGTCTCTGGGTGGATTTTGCTGTAATTTAAACAAAGGATAGCAAACATACCATATATTGTGATAGGCTGAATAAAATTATGAAAATGCAAATACTTTGGATTTAATGAAGCAATTACTATTGTTTCCTATCAATTCTCATCTAATTGAAGACGTGTTTCGCTTATAAATACAGACAGCTAAACATCGCTCACTCCA
>JAUUEB010303680.1:0-12869 GCA_032362205.1 Clione limacina
AAAATCATCAGTTTTTATTAAGATTTCGAAGGATCCTCGGTACTGGTTTTATGACGACATGCAAGGACAGGAACATTTGAGTGGTGAACAATATAATCACTGACACTTCCCAAGAGTGTCCACCGGAACTTTCCTAAGCCTCTGGTACCGGTAATGATTAGACTTGCTATTTCTTCATGTGAAATGCTCACGATTTTCTCTCCGGGTTTTCCCGCTGTCGTTCGGAATTTCCCGGACATCTGTCAGAAGAGAAATTATGATACATTTATATTTTTCCTTTTTAAATCATATCTAATACCCATACATCGAATATTCACTGTAAAATCCATGGTGTTGAATTGCGGTTAATAGATCTAAAAGACCATTTTATTCCAACGGATTTTCAGTGTTGTTTTAATTCAAATTTAAACTGATCGCTGGTCGCTTTGTTATGCTCTGAAAATTCTACACATTGATATTCTTATTGTTCTTTTTTTTGTCCTTATTAATATTCCTAATTTCTAATATTATAAGCTAATAAAATATCTCTAAAAATTTTGAACGTACTAATTTTGAAAGCTAATAAAATATCTCTGAAAATTTTGAACGTACTTATTTTGAAAGCTAATAAAATATCTCTGAAAATTTTGAACGTACTAATTTTGAAAGCTAATAAAATATCTCTAAAAATTTTGAACGTACTTATTTTGAAAGCTAATAAAATATCTCTAAAAATTTCAAAAGTACTTATATTATAAGCTAAAATTATCTCTAAAAACAAATGTTCATAATCCTTTTATCATGAGCTAATTAATTATTTCTGGAATTTTCGAAATGCTTCCATTATGAGCTATTAACATATTTATATATATAAATATATATATATATTGAAAAATTCAAAAGTACTTATATTACTAGCTAAAAGGATTTCACCAAAACTGACGTAAGTACTTACATTATTTGCTAATAAAATATCACTTAAAATGACGTAAGTATTTATATTATCAGCTAAAAATATTTCATAAAAAATGTCTAAAGTACTTACATTATTTGCTAATAAAATATCTCTGTATTTCCTCTCCAAATTATCAACTCTTTCTTCTAACTCCCGCAACATTTGCTCCATTGTGGCTGGACCTGGAATTGGAGGAAAATATTTTGTAAAAGATAACATTCCTATCATGTAACTACAGTTAAAAAATAAATTTGTAAATCTGTTTTAAGTATTTCTTTGCTATGGCGTACCCATGTCACTCCATCACGGGGTCCGTTGAAGACGTCATCGACATTATAATCATAAATGTATTAATATAATTTGTGTATTTTAATAGTTTATAAATCGAGTTTTTTTTTCATATGTAATGTAATTAGGTAATGGTTTTTCTTTTGTTTATGTATGTATGAATGCACTAAAGCTTGTTTGTCAGTAATTTTTATTTCTGTCATTGTAAAGCACATTTAGCAGCTAAGGAAATGCGCTATACATAGGTCATTCAAAAAGTAATGTATAATTTTAAATGAAACGAGTAATTGAAATGCGATCTAATTGAAAGTATGCACGAATATACATTTTAGTATATTCTCAAAGCTACATTTGTCAGTTTTTAATTGTATTCGTTTCTATGGAAATGACGTCACTTCAAAATGGCTACCCTAATGGCACTGCGTTGCAAACAAAGAGCAGTGATTGAATTTCGCCATTGTGAAGGAATAAAACATGTAGACATTGTCAAAAGATTGACAAAAGTTTCGAAGACAAAGCTTTAAATCATTCTACCGACTGTAGGTGGTTGAACCGACTCAGTGATCCTGTGGTAGTTGGAGAAACCATCCATACTCCCCTAGATCAAAAAAGTTCAAAGGTGAGAAAAGTTAAAAGAAAATTCTTGATTTGTATTGACTTTGTCCCAAAAGTATTAACAGTTAACTTTGGATTGTACTATCAAATATTAAAGAAGCTTAAAGCCAGGATTCTTCGAGTTAGACCAGGAATGGCCATGGACAAAGTGCTCTTTCATAACGATTATGAACCAAGCCACACTAGTGCCAGGACAAGGGAGACAATCATGTCTCTGGTTGGACAACTCTGTCACACACACGCTATTCCACTGATTTAGACCCCTCTGGCTACCAACTGTTTGGTCCTCTTAAATCAGCTTTTTGAGGAATCCATCATGACGATGACAATGAGTTTAAGTCAGCCGTCACGACTTGGCTCAAAAGCCAGCCACAATAGTTTTACCCCATGGGTATACAGGGCCTGGTTCAAAGATGGGCCAAAGCCATCCAAAAACAAGGAGAGTATATTTAAGATTACAAATGTAATCCTGGGACTGTTTTCTTTAATTTGATGTTTGGGGCCTCACTATGCTTGTAAACATTAAACTTGTATCAACCTTTATTCATTACGTTTTGAATGATGTATACGTTAATTGCGCTCATACAACTGTTACCACAAATACACAGTTATCGCATTCATTTGTATTAATAAGTTATCAATATATTACACATATCATATTAACATTACATTTGAAAATAAGATTATTTTATGTGCACCACAACATTTTTTGTGTCTTCTTCATTTTGTAATCGCCTTAACCCAGCTATTTATATAGCTCACGCTTGTTTTTATTTGGCATATCACAATACTTAAATGATATACGCCATGGGGAAAATAATTAATAGTTCCTAGCTGGGTATATAATATATCTATGTGTTGGCAAAGTCGTTTGATATCGACGGATGTAAACCAATCTCATTAAACCTCGATATATCATAAGTCATCGACAGCAAGCGCTTGCGTCAAAAATGTGTTACAGAAACTCAACCATGAAAGTGTTCACAATGTATTCAATTCTTTGTTTCTAGTATATTTACATCGTATTTATATACAACTAATACATTTACTTACATTGTCTTTACTATAATTCTAGTGCACGTCACGCTTCGTCATAAAAAGGAAAACAAAGGTCGGATAGTTAGTCAATCGATAACAACCAGTTTATTATTCTTTGAAAGAGAAAGCTGTCAATAGGAAAAAGACATATAATTAAAGTCATCAAACTTACATATCAAATGATATTTTAGATAAACATGCATACATAGCATCACCATTCAAGATTCTACAGTATTTCCGGTTGCCATATGATCAGAGCACCAATTTCAGTATTGAACTTAAGGACTTTTGTTTAATACACTTAACCACACAAAATACCTACCGAGTGCTTTATTTATAATAAATGGACTGTCAAATGGTCATATGTATACATACACTGAGACAGTTGAAATAAACATAATTATTGTATAAGGTAAAGAAACGATAACTAAACGAAAGCAAAAATGCTAAAACGTAAGAAGTAAAATTCACGTTTGTGACTCAGTAAAGTTCTTAACAAAATTGTTTAAATTTAATAATCGTCCAATCGCCTCTTGATCAAACCCTTTACGGGTATAGACCCAAACATTGATATCAAAACTATAGTCCGAACACAAACAGCACGTAACAATAATAAAATATGACAGTTATAAGTATCGATGCGGTCTTTTAACTGTATATTGGTGACGCTTTGCTATTGCCATTGATGTATATTTACTATACATACTATACTTATTTTGGTTGGTAGGTTTTTGCCAAGACCAGTTTAGAGATATGGGCAACAAAAGCAGATATCATTGCTTGCTATGTCAAAATGTGGGGTATAATCGGCAACCCTTGAGCTTACAGTTTACTGAAATGTCAATTATTGTCTAAATGCTTTGAAATACCAGAAGGTAACGTTAAATAAGAAGATTAAGAACGCCATGAACCCTCAACTTGTTAGTGGACGGATGTTTAGGTAAATAACCACTTGCGTACAGACAGAATTATCATTAAAACACTGAAACTCACGCATGTTGAGAGATAATCAATTATGGGTTTCATACATAAACTTTTTCCTGAAAATATCCATAATCAAATATTTGACAGCCAAAGAAATGTGAGAATTTGCAGACATATCCCATTCATGTTCGTTCACAATATGTTTTAGCTATATGTAGATACAATCGCAAATATGTCCTCATTCAAAATTTAGCTTAAATATGTCATGTATCAGGCAAATAAATAATATAAATAAATAACAAAAGTTCGTTGCTAAGGTGATGGGTAAATCCTTAGACAAACGCTCGATTCTCAAGAATATTCTCTAAAAAACATTCCTTTTTGTATCTAAAATCGTCTTCAGAAGGTGTCGTATGAATAGCAGAAAGCTCCATATCTCTATCGTCGTCATTGATAGCCAACATATTCAAAGGATCCTGTGATTCTGTTATTATTGTAGAACGATCCCGAGCTAAAGAGGTATTACGATTCGTTAAGGTAAATATCTGAAGAAATGTCCGTCGGAAGTTTTCCCCTGCAGTAACGTATATAACGAAGTTTGCGGAAAAGTTTAGGTAGTACAACACCTCAAACGCTCTCTGCATTGTGATCTCTGTTACGTTGGCTGTTGAGGGCAAGCTGCTAGAAGAACTGATCAGAAGCTTTAGTCGTATCATTTGTAAGGGACTGTGGAGGATCACAAGTGAGAGGGAAACCACAAGAAGGAACTTGGCAACCTTGACCTCAGCTGTGTCCAGGCGTTTATGTGACCTGGGGATGAAAATAATGAAACTCAATGCTAGATTGATGAAGACATACCAACTTAATTAGTCGTTTTTTTTCTTATATCATATTGTTTCTATAAACCCATTTGAACAATGATTGTTAATTGATTGGAACACACTTAAGCAAGCATTCAGAAACATAGTATGGAATGCCTTCTAAGCTAAGCTTTAACTGTGCCATGTTTTATAACAACTGTTCCTGTAATGTGCTTAGTTTAGGCCACTAGTAAAGTACACATAATCACGAACTTGAGCGTGTATACTTTTCTTACGATCTTGTGAGCTTCGGCGCAGAGAAAGATTAGCTATAAGATGTGGATGATATTTATGATTTTTTAGGATTACTAGAAGGCAAAAAGTAGTATAATTCTAACCCAAAACCTGCGTCGTACTAATCACACACTTACATGTGGTCAAATAAGCTAAGGACCCAGCGAACTTGTGGACATGTTGCTTAATAGTCAAAGACGATATTCGATTACGAAACTATTCATAGTTTACTGACTTGTATCGTTTACGATCGATTTGACAGTATGACATCTTACTTGCGGAAGTGAAATTAAACCCGTATTAGCCAGCATAATAAATTGTGTACAGTTAGGATTGTTAAAGAGTCTTGGTGACATGCATTAGCATTGCTTTATTTTTTTTTTCGGTCAATCACACAGAAGTTTCCAAAGTTTAAAAATCAAGCAGTTGATGATGATCCAAGACCTCGTTAATAAAAATTATGATCGATACAGTTTCAAACGCATCGACTAAGTTACAACAGTAAACGTATAGTTCGATACGGTTCTTGCTTTGTATGTCATTATTAAGAAGCTGGATACTAGCTGGTAAAAACAGCTTATAACTAACTAGCTTAACTGTAGACAAAGGTAACCAGTTTATTCGATAACTTAACTAACTAGAAACATGAGTACTCAGATAGAGTACAAACCCAAAACCAAGTAAAATAATAAAACATTTCCTTATTGTACCATGTTATCATTACTTAAAAATAAAATATAACTTTATCAAAATGTGTATTGAAAAACATTGAGAAAGTTAAATTCCTTCTTGGATTGCAATCAATAATACGCTTTAAACGATTCATTAAGGATCGTGTGCTGTGCGGCGCAATAGAACACAGTGCATGTCCGCGCGATAACTTGCGCACCATTTATATTGAACGCTGGGCAGCAAGACGGAAGAAGAAAGCTGCCAATCGAGTTTTTCTCTATAATCCCTTGCTAATTAGTTTTAATTCCATATCTCTGTCAATTGTTAACGGATATTGCTGGAATTAAATAGGAGTGTTCATCGGGTTGAATTACAACATCGTACACGATTTGAAGTCAATCAGTTGTATCTTTCTTGAGTTATCGGTGCCACAGACAATCGCGTATCGTCACATACACGAGCACCAATTCTTGGTCTCGGGAATAATATTGATTAAATACATATTATCCTATATGTTACACAAATTAAAATACCAAGTAGCATCGTCGTCAAAAGAACATATTAAGTGTCAGTAGGGATTTCAAACTTACAAACGTGCAAATACAAATATAAATTAAGTTGTGACTCACCATTTTACAACCTTCCTCTATTGTTGTTGTTTGTTTGTTTCTGTAAGCATCATACGTAGACTTGTTAATGCCCGGTGTACCTCGGAATACAATGCGCCATTCTTGGAAATCTGTGTAGAATATGTCAAAGAATTCTGAGTCTAGCTCTTCCTGAAAATATATAAATATAAGTCTTAAAAAAACTAAAGAAGAGTTTCTTATCCTCAAAGGTCATATGTTATCTTTAAAAGTAATTAAATAAATGTATTACAGAAAGAAATGTTGTTCGAAACTATTCTAACGTTTTAATCTTTTTTATCCATTTCCACTTATTTCGAGAAGAAAAGTATCAAAGAATGTGTTTCTTTAAAACTCAAAATGTTCAGCACTGTGTAACAAAAAAATTGCCATAATGGCACGTTCGTCATTTTGTCATATAAGGTCAGCTTATCTTGCATCAGAGATTAGTTCGAAGGGCGAAAGCCCAAGTACTGCTGGTTCAATAATTTAATGTAATGTAATCTTTCATCAGAGAAAAGACGATCGTGTGGATGATCGTACTTTTATTGTCAAACCAATTGCTTCACCAGTATACTTAATAATAATTAGAATGAGAATATGAACAATATGAATCGTGAATAAACAAACATCTCATATAGCGCATTACCATTGTCATAAAATCGAAACAACTTTGATGACAAAAAGACGAACGTATGCCGATTTTCATCCTTTCTTGTAAAACATATACAAATTTATCAAAAAGACGAATATATGGTAGTTTCGTCTCTTTGTCAGGATATGTTTATTATTTTGTTGGCGCTTTTCTTCCTTTTTGGAACAAAACCTGTGGTATTAGATCCAGACCTGCTAAAGCTAGGCTTGCTAAACCCGGGTTGAACTGTGTGCCTCAATGTGCTAATTTCGAAGCTGGGTTCAGTTCAATTTGCCCTTTTATCCTTTGTCATGAAACGGCAGTATTGTATTTATTTATTTTAAACCTAAAAATGATTCAATCAAACACATATTATAAATATAAGCAGATACATTTTAAATTTAATACATAAAGCAACCATAATCAATAAATAAGACAATAATTCATAATCTATGATTGACTGTTTCAATACCGGAAATGCAGTCTGTGCCGAGATTGCCTGCGCACAAAAAAGGAAACAAAACAACACCCTCATGTTGTAACGAATAAATCCGAATAAGTTAATCCAAATACAAATTTTAATGAGCTCCGCTTAAGCATAGACGACTGAATTAGCAAATGTTTAATAATTATCTAAGATCGTTGTATGTAAGTCTACAAACTGTCTTTCCAACTTCCTCTTCGGTCAAACGTACTCTTATCTTTAAATTACGTCATATATCATACATACTGTAGACGTTTAAGGATAGGGTATGTCTATCTCTTAAGATGTCAAATCTAATGGTTCTGTAAACATGTGTGCCATTAATATATTTTGTTCTATATTCCATGAATGACAAGTCATATTATTCTAAGAAATGTTCTCATATCATAGAAGATATTTTTTATGAAAGAAATGGGTAATCTCAGCTGGATTATCGCTTTCTTCTTATTTGAAATATTTATTAATTATTAGTTCTAGAGATGGAATAAATTTGGGCACAGAATGCCTTACTAATTGACATAATTAAAAGGTCACATGAAAAGTAGCACTATACATGTGTATAGTGCTACTTTTCATGTGACCTTTTAATTATGTCAAGTAGAAGAAGACGACTCAGAACAACGAATACTACCGGAGTACATGCCCTTTTTCTGTTCCAACTCTCATCCTAGATTTTTGTCTGTGTTTTTCCATGGAATAAGCGACCATTTTTAAATGACAAAAAAGGAAAAGATTGAATTTAAAAAAAAGAATTAAAAAGAAAATCTCACATAAAAATGGCAAGCTGTAATTAAAACTTACAAAAACAAAACCATACATTTCTTTTATCATATAGAGATAAAATAGTTAAAAACAAAATCTCAGGCAACACAGGCAATAGGTATGAATCATCAAAAATAATAAACCTTATCAAAAAATAATGTGAATGGGAGGTTAACACTTCAATAGCAGGCGTTTACGCTACGCAATACATGTTTCTTTAAAAATATAATCATTTAATGAAAGATTGTGATTATCTGCGCTTCTTTTTTGTCCGTCATTTTTCCGTAATTCAACTTGGAAAGACATCTCTAATCATAAAAAAATCAACTCAGTCCAAACTTCTTGTCAGTTTTATTTCTATATGACAAGTATATCAATAATATAAGATATTGTTATATAACTTTTGCGGATATTAAAGAATACCTATCTTTGAGGATGTTAATATTATTTAATAATGAAAACTGTAAAATGTTTTCAGAATAGAGTTTAATAGGACTATGTACACTTCATCATCATTGTTATTTGTCTCCTAAAACCCCTCGTAGTATAAGCTCCTAAATTTGAGACGAATTGTTCTATGAATATATGCTGATATATGTCTTAGGAATTTGTCTACATAAATGATACCTGGAAATCACTTAAAATCCTACGCACTCTTTCCCCAGTTTTTCATGTTGCTCCATCCACCAATTGGTACCTATTGACAACTAATGGTAGTATTTTCAAAGGATTATCTTAACGGAATGAATCATGATGTGAAACATAGCTATGTAACGTGGACCGGAATTAGTTGACAATGTAAACTGGTTAGTCGGGATCAAATAGAAGACCAATCTGGCACTGAAGTAGCAGCAAAGGAATATATGTTTTATGACTGTTTGTCTCAAGGCCATTTTTCTGAAACCCGCTGACAACTACTTATTTAAACATTATTTGCTATGGATGTCTAATCATTCTTGTCACGTGGACCGGAATTAGTTGAGATTGTTCAGGAACCCGCTGACAACTACTCATTCTAACATTAATTAAAATTGATCTCTAATCATTTTTCTCACGTGGACCGGAATTAGTTGACAATGTAAACTGCTTAGTCGGGGTCGAATAGAAAAACCAATCTGGCACTTAAGTAGCAGCAAAGGGATATGTTTTTATGACTATTTGTCTCAAGGCCACGTTGTTTGGAACCCGTCGACAACTACTTATTTAAACATTAATTACCATCGAACTCTAATCATGTGTGTCACTATTCGTGATGTCAAACAAAGCTTTATAACGTAGTACAGAATTAGCAAACAATGTCTGACCCCTGGTCACTCGGGACTAAATAGATCCTCCATTAAACGCCATTCTTGATCAAGATGGCTTTAGCCGAAGAACAATCTCCTACAATAGTGATTGGGTTCTATTCAGTCCATTTTCTTGCCAGGTGTCGTCTTCTAAAGGCGCCGTTTCGGTCGTTTTTTAAGGTGTCCGTTTTGGGGGCAAAGTCATGGTACTAGAACAACAACCTGGTAATGATTAAGATTTCTTATATCTTGAAATTTACAAATGCATTTGTTGCACTCTACCCTGTATAGTTATTAATAGCTGCCCAACATATCACATCGATAACCATGATAGAAGTGACAGACTTACAATATAATTATGTATGACCAAGATGTTTCATTAAATTGTGAGTAAACTTTCAATGCAGAAAGTAATATCATTGGGTTTATTTTGATTGCCTCGGGAAACGTCATACAAAAAAACAAAAATGATGCAACAAATGCCTATGCAATCACACCATGTCTGTCAATGTTCTATAGATACAGAGAAGATATTACACAGTTGTACATGTATCATGTTGCTTCAATTTGTTTAGATGACAAATTGACGGAAGAATGTTTAACCAAAGTAAACATTACATCCGTGATGATATTAACATCTAGTAGTTTCTCAAACGGAGACGGAGTTGTTTGATATTTTCATATTATAATTGGAACGCTCCCCAGCAACAAATACGGTGTTTAAATAACCAAGCAAGTGCTCACTTTGCGCTGTTTGTAATAATAATTCAAAAATGTCTACAATTCTACATACCATAAGATTTTGCGACACACCCACTTTTCTGTATTACTTCACCCTAATTCCAAAAGGGATATGTCAGCGTTTACAATTTGGTATATTTAAATAATTGATAAACAAATTACAATTAATATGTAACATAATTTGAATTTAAAAAAAGACAAATTGATAATATGGTTAAATATTACCAGTTTGTTGTTATAAATAACAAAAATATAAAGTTATGCATTTCAATATTATAAATAGGTCAAATTTACAATAATCATCATTAGATTGATTCCCACCAAGCGAAGAAGAAAACACTGTATGGAGTTGGTCTTAAAGGCAATGTTACGAGAACATCATAATTCTTAAAGTGCTCGTTCCCTTCGACAATGAGTTTGCCAGCGCAGTCCACTGGCACCTATGTCCTGTTTTTCGATTTGTCCGGAAAAAATAGCTTTAAGTTCCTATCTTAAAGAAGGCTTAATCAAAGGTAGGAGGTACACCCATAACATAATGCTTTTTCCTGATTTGCTATTTGAAGCTGGGCAGTGCAACCTTGATCCACTTTCTGCATTTTGAAGAACAGTCAACACTACAGCAAAATCTATATACACTTTAATCATCTATCTCTTTCATCTGATATAAAAACAATTTTTCCACATGTAAATGCCTTGGCAAGCTCATATGACAAAGAATTGATAAAAATCTTAGACAAACATGCGCCAATGCGGAAGCGAGTTGCGAGTTCAAGGAAAACCGCACGGTGGCTTAATTTCGAAATAAAGCAAGCTAAACAGGATCGCCGGAAAGCAGAGAGAAGATGGAGACGTTCAAAATTAACTATCCATAAACAAATTTTTCAAGCTTTTAACATCCATGTTAACACATTGATAGAATCAGCAAAGAAGGCTTTTTTTCTTAGATCAGATAAAGAACTGTACAACATCAAAAGCTCTTTTCTCTATATCAAGTGAATTAACTGGTAAACCAAAAACCCAAACTCTTCCAAACAATATTCCAAATGAAAAACAACCGGATATTTTTTGTACTTTTTCAATAACAAAGTAACTTAAATCAGAAATGAGTTAAAAATGGCTCTATTGAACCTGTTTTTGATACGTTCAGTGGTATTTCATTAAGCACTTTCACTGAAGTTAGTTGTGATTATGTGAACAAAATAATTTTGTCATCTGCTCCAAAAACATGTATACTTGATCCTATACCAGCTCCTTTACTTACATACCATATTGATGATAATATTGTTTTTATTACTCATATTGTTAATGAATCCTTGAGACAGGGAGCCTTTCCAACAAATTGCAAGTCTGCGGTGATTCAACCAAACATAAAAAAGCCTAATGTGGATCCAAATGAACTTAAAAACTATCGTCCAGTATCAAACCTTTCATTTTTGTCAAAAGTTATAGAAAAAGTTGTTTCTTTTCAACTTAAAGATCACTTGAATTCAAATAGGCTAAATGAAGTTTATCAATCAGCCTATAAGGCCAGGCACAGCACTGAGTCAGCTTTAGTAAGAAAATTTCCGATCTTTTGAATGCCACAGATCAGGGCACGGTATCCATTCTATCTTTACTTGACCTGTCTGCAGCATTTGACACAATTGATCATAAAATCATGCTCGATAGACTTTCCACAATAATTTGGAATCCAAGGTACTGCACTAAAGTGGTTCCAATCCTACTTGATGAGTAGATCGTTTTTTGTAGCTATTGGTCATTTACATTCTTCGTTAAATGACCTTGGATTTGGTGTCCCTCAGGGAAGTGTTTTGGGACCAATTATATATATTATGTACACTTACCCTTAAGGTAACATCATAAGAAACTATAAAAGTCTGAATTTTCACATGTATGCTGATGATACTCAAATCTATGGTTCTGCCCTTTTGGTAAACATACCTAACATAATTAAATGCATGGACAACTGTATAGATGAAGTCAATGTCTGGATGATGTCTAACAAACTAAAAATGAACAATGAAAAAACTGAAATTTTACCATGCTCAACTTCTCATAAGCTCTCCTGTATAGGTCAAAATATTCTACAAGTTGGACAGGAATTAGTACCCTTTTCATCTATAGTCAAAACAATTAGGAGTAATTATTGATAATGAACTTAATATGAATAATCAAGTAAAAAACATCTGCAAAGTCACATATCTTCAGCTTAGAAAACTTGGTAACTTGAGATCCCTCTTGGATTTAGACAGCATCAAAACTCTTTGTTCAGCTTTTATTTTGTCAAGAATTGACGACTGCAACTCACTTTTGGGAGGTACAACAAATATCAATTTAGATAAATTACAACACCTTCAAAACAGTGCTGCGAAACTAGTTTTTAAAGCAAAGAAAAGAGACCATGTTACTCCTGTTCTAAAAAAACTTCATTGGTTACCGGTCAGAGCCAGAATTAAATATAAACTTGCAACTATCTGCTTTAAGGCTCTAAATGGATCCGGCCCATCTTACCTAAAATATTTAATTGTTGCATATGAACCTAGTAGGTCAATCAGGTCAAGTAACACCAATAAACTGATAATCCCTAGAATGAGCTTAAAACATACGGTGAACGTGCGTTTGCTTTCACAGGCCCTTCCATTTGGAACAGTTTACTTCAAGATTTGAGAGTCATCACAGATATAGTTAGTTTTAAGAAGAGCCTAAAAACACACCTTTTTATGACATACTTCTAAATTGCATACTTATGTACATATGTCCTTATTCTTATT
>JAUUEB010303791.1:0-12867 GCA_032362205.1 Clione limacina
ATAGACAATTTGTGTTCTCGATTTTTTTCGTTCTTGTTTCTGTTCCTCTCAAATCTCACGACAGTTGACAAGTTCATGAGTCTCGTTAGGTGTGAGAAAACCAGCACGCAATAAGTGAGAAAATGTAACAGACAAGTCAAGACATTCAGATTCACATTTAAATTTGATCGTAACTGAGGAAATTGCATGTCGTTTATCTTGACAACAGTGTTTTGTGATGATTAATGTAAATCATACCTGTTTTTCCTTTTCTAATTTTATTTTGTTTGTTTGTTTTCACCCATATTTATGATCTCTTGAAGTAAACAGAACCAATGATAATGAATCTTTCTTTCCATGTCCAATCATAGCTTGATATCAAAAAATTATCCAGTCACCCACAGTCTAAGGTATATACATACAAAGAATGCATGTTTTCCAATAGCTAAGCAATCACCAGTGAAAGCACACGGGACAGTTCAGCAGCAGAAGTAACAGGTATGTTCTTAACAAATCCATCACGGAAGAGTCCAGATCGATAAGTGGATGTATTTTTGTGGGTTTGGTGATATAATGCACAATGTGGCAAGAAAGTGTATAGAACACGGCCCAACTGAGACACTGCGTGGATGAAGCAGTCTCCTGCAGAAATATCGTATAATAAATGACTTTAAGGAATGCTGGTCTTTTAAAAAGACATGTAACCTATATGTATACATTCATGTCAAAGACACATCGAGATAGAAAGCAAGAAGGTTTTTGAGGTGCAGTTTGCAGCTTCCGCATTAGAATCGCAATAAAGGACCAATCCGGTGTCGAGTGACAGCAAATATGTGGCATAAGTCGGTTCGATCAAAGCTTTGAGCTTCGGTCTACTTGCATTATGACGGCGATTAACGAATCTTGCAAATGGTGATTGGATGTGCATGTTAACAAGATATAAAAACTACATATTCAAAAGATAGCTGTCACACTCAACTTGTAACAATCGGCAACAGAAGGCTACTTACGCAAAGATGACTCGTGAACTCACGAGAACATTCCCTAATGAGATTTATACTAGACAATGAATGTCTGTTAATATATTAGACTTGATATGTTTTAAATGTTTTTAATTTTTCTTAATCATTTTCTTTTAAAATGTCTACAATTATAAACATCCTTTTTCCCACAGAATTAGCGGCCTTTTTATATGAAAAAATGCCATTAAGGCAAATAAATAATTTGTGTCCAAAATTTGTTATAAGCCGCAAGCTAACTAGAAACAAAATTAATGCATTTGTCCATATGTGCAATAGTCCACCTGGTGCTATACCATTCATTCCATAAATAATATACTATTCTTGGTTATGAAGCAAATTGTTATTTTTCTCTTACTCAAAACGAAATGAATGGAGCAGCAAGTCTTAGATACACTCAATATCTTTGGGTTAATGGCGTTTAAAAGCTTGGGAGATTGGTTAACATTTCCTTATGGCTTCTTTGTAAATAGTGAATCAATTAAAATCTTTTTTCTTTGTTATTTGTTTACATGTCTCAGTAAACTTATGTAGTCTACTTTGGTCACATGGCCTTTGATTTTATGTAGAATGAGAGAACGTTTTAAAGAGACTAAAAAATGACTTGTTTGATTTTTAGTTTAAATAAACAAAATGAGATTTTACACTTAGTGGATTTTTTTTTAGAAAATATCAAGGCAAGTGTTTTTTGTTTTAACTTCTTTGTTAACTTGAACATATCATCAAGCATGTGTCAATATCATATAATGCATAAGTGATAAAGTTGGTCCCCCGAAATAAAGGAAACTGCGTTCTGAAATGTCATTCAGGGATTAAAATCAAGCCGCTATACAGTCTGATGGGAATAGAATCCTGTATATTGAGTGCATTGGCCAATTTCAAAGAGCATTCTGGCCCACGGCATGAATAAGGAACTCCAGGAGGTCGATTCACAAGTACAGCACTGATATATGATTAATGTAGTTGTAATGCCAAGGCACCAGTCTTTAGCAATTGCCGCATCGATAATTTATTCTGGGAGAAATATGTCGATAAACTTCTATACATTAATTTTTACTTCGTATTTACTGGTTTGTTACAATTGAAGAAGGACATGAAAACACCACTGATCAATATTGTGCCATTTATAATGGACAAAGATATATAAAACCCCTGGGATCACAATGGAATATTTGTATCTCAAAGGAAGTTTTTAGGTGGAAGTTCAAAAATACGCAATCATAAATCCTTGCAATCCCACATCATCATTTATCTTCTCAAAATTGTATTGATACGAGGGTTTTTTGTGTTAAATCTTTATCACTCTATTATTTAAACTAAACATTTGGGCCTGAGGCGACACACGATTCACAACTTAACAAGGGTGGACTGTATCATTCGTCATGAAAACAGCAAAAAGTATATTTTTATTTGAGTTATCTTAAGTAATAATAAAGTGTTTTTCTCACCAAGAACATAAGTTGAGTCACGAAAAAAACAAAAACATCTTCTCACGAGAAGATAGAATGGTCTTAGAAAAATAGACCCCAGTTGAAGAAAATGTCTGGCTATCATTTTAAGATCTACTTTCTCGCTTCAGGAATACGTACACAATAAACAACTCTAGCGTTTCCAAAACAATTCAGACATAAATTGCTTTTTCTCACAACTGTTTCAATTATTTTTTTATGAACTTCGAAATTCTTAAAGATATGACAGCTGGTTAACTTAAACCGTCATTTGTATCGTAGAATATTCTGTTCAAAATAGAAATAATGTATCAGTAAGTGATCAGTCCATAATCGTACACCATTATGCATAATATTTGAAATATTATTGATTATATATCTAATTGCGTAAATAGAATACACAATACATAACAATATCAGTTCTTATCATTGATTCTATTTTCATATCTTTCTAGACATGACAAAAAGGTATTCTACAAAGTATGATGTTATGACCCAAAGTTTAAACCTATATATTTTAGCATTTTTTTGCCTTTCAATGTTCTTATCTGTCACTCGGAACTGAATGCGGAACAAAGAATTGCATTAAAACTTTAAGTTTTTCGTGTAAAAATGATTTGTTTCAATAGGAACAATGTACATTGCTGCCGTCCCACTTCATGCTTTCCTAGCATTATAACACTTATGTCCTTCGAGGGAAAATTTGCTTTTTCCGTTTACAAGATTCGATTAGGATCAAAATTGGAACGTTAAAGACGAATGTTTTTAGATTTTCTATTTCTGATATATTCTTTGCTGCTAACTGTATAAATATGTAACTGATGTGTATATAACTGTTTGTTTATGTATCCTTATGTTTATGCTAATCGTTATGTGGAGTTTTTTTATGATTAGCAAGCATCTGTATAAATCCGTTAATATTGGCGTGCGATTGTGTTAATGCTTAACGTAAGTGCAACAAACTTAACACCTAAACTGTAATCGCTTGTTTGATGTTATAAACAAGTATATTAAATTGACTTAGGTTACCCTTATAAACCAGGACCATCCTAACACCAGATGCGGTGGCCCAGGAGCATACATCACATGCTATATTCCAGTGTCATCCGCAGCTGTCACCAGAGTACATTGCGGTTTTTTGGGTTCTCACAGGACCGCCCGCTCTGGCACTCCCAGCACCTTTCACGCAACCTGACACAAATCTGAATCTTGAGCAGAGCCATCTTTAAGGCTACGATGCCCGGCAAAAGATTATAAACATGCCTGTCATCGGTGCCGCAATGGTTGTTCCATTCTGTATTACAAGAATACAGAGCCACCAGGCAAAAGACTACTGCCAAGACTGATGGTCGGGAGAAATGAGTCACATGACTGATACACCGCTGTGGTTTGATTCCTGGATGCAATCTGCCTCCGACTTACGGGCTAAGCTTCAGTGTAACTCATACTCCTAACCCTCCATTTTTGAGGCCAAGCTTGCCCACCCAAATCTCTCGCTGGATGACACAAGTGCCAGATAAACCGACAAAGGAGTAAGACCTAGTAGTAACCGCCAGTCAGACGCTTGACTCTCGGCTGCAAGACACTGCTGTCAAACAGCCGGGAGCCCTGCCGTCCTAAAAGTCATACCCTATAGCTTGCGGACCCTGCAGGATCGCAGATCCTATGGACGGCGACTATCTTTATCAGTGGGGAGCAAACCATTGACATCAGCCCACTGACTCTCACTTGTCGTCCAATTTGTGTTCATTAGGCTGTGGCTCGTATATTATGTGTAATAGGAAGAAGGTGCAAGTGTTTCCATATTAAGTTGCATGGCATCTTTGTTCATTGTTTTATCTGTAAAATACGCACCAAAAACTAAAAAGCTAATAACTTTTCTTACAGTTGACCGATTTTCACCAAAGCCGTACTACACATCTACACATAATGTCTCATTTCATTATTGATTATTAACAATTTTTATCGTTTGGAAATATGATCCCTTCACAAAAAATATGTTTTCTTCTTATTTTGTTTCACCCTTTTTTACTTTTTTTTTTACAAAAATTGACTAACTAAGGTTTCTTCTTGACAATGGAGCCCACTTACTTAACCAAAAGCACTCATTTCTCCAAGCTGATCAGCCATTAATTGACACAACAAATTGATGTGATCTTAGAAGCTTGTACAAACTAGTCACGTTCTTGCGTGTTCACTTTTGTTGAATTTAAAGTCTGACTCGATTCTATACTCTCTCTATCCTCAACTAATACTCAACTATGGCATGGTCTAAAGTCTAAGACAAGTATAAATGTTTTCCCTGTGAAATGTCACGTCTGTAAGTTTAAGTGACTTTCAATGTCGCTAGATTATATATCGATTTCCCTTGTTTGGATCCAAATCTTTCATTTTAATTTATATTTTTGTTCTCCTTCTTTTTATGTTTTTTTAAAGTTCCTTTAAGCCGTCTATTTTATTCTTATTCGACAATAAGATTGTTGGTGCGGGGGAGGGGGTAAAATATAGAGTTTGATATCTATAAAATATCGTTTTCAGCAATCAATCGTTATTTTTTTTCAACAATTAGGGATACAAAACGAATACAGGTTCATTACAGAGCAGACTAGATTAAGTTTTACTTTCTTAAGAAAATTATTGTTTGTTTTAAGCTCTTGGTGAGCCACACATGTAATAAAATAAGGATCTTTAGTGAATTGTGCATCAGTCACCAGAACGTCTTCTGTCTTTTTCTATACGAAAACAGTCCTGACTCAGCAGTTTTTCTGCCTGCCACTGGAAGTAGGGCAATAAAATCTGAAATATTACCCTAACAGATGGTCGTCATCAAGAAACCTTGAATTGAGCATTGGTCAAGGTCAGGCCAAAGGTCAGAAGATGTCCACTACTCGGGGTAAAAGTTTGTCCGTCATCTGCAATTCTAAAAATGGCCCATTTTGACATTTTTCTTCATAGGGAGAGTGTTAAACAACAGGGTTGAACTTTGTGTTGGTCAGTTTTAGTCAAATTGTGGCCTTCGAAAAATGTAATGCCAAAATTGGCCTTTTGTCTGACCCTGGCCAATGAGATTTTAATTATTTTTTCGTTATTTCTTGATAAGATCTTACCTAGGAACCGTAGCAAAATAAAAGAAATAGACGGTAAATTGTTTATTCTTGTTTTCATTATTTCTCATGTTGATTTGGGGTAATATTTCAAGGAAGTATTGAAATGTAGTAATCTATTTGATGATTAAGAAATAAACGATATTCAAATGTAAAAGAAAGTGTTTAATAATACCAAGGAATTTCTATCCATAAAACGAATTCAATTCATACATTTTGTCAAAAGAGGAGCTTTAGGTTCGAATAAATCAGTCGTGTAATAAGTTTACTTTAGATACAGTTGTTAAACGAAGTTAACTTTTTTTGTAATTTTGATGGGTTTTAAGCAACCAAAAATAATAATTTACATAATTTATCATTTGAAAACCTTTGAAAAAACATATTGTTTATAAACAGTGTAAAATATAAAAAGGTAGATAAAAAGGGCGATCACTCCTGTATGAGACAGATAGTCGCATATTAGGCAATATAAGAGCAAACTTGGGCCACTTTACACAACGGGTAGAAATGAATCCATGTCAAAGGGGAGTAGCAATAACACAAAAGGTCAAGTTGCACTATTCTGTGTCAATTCATTCAAAAGCTACCACCTGACATTTGAAACAAAAGTAATATAAATAATTTGAAAAATCTAATAAATGCCTTACGAAACTCAAAATTAAGAATGTCCCCGTGTAGAGTCAACAACCGCTGTTTCACGTCGCTTTGAGTTGATCAAGTTCCTTATTAGTCTTGCAGTGAAATGCTAAATAGCCGCATTATCCATTTAAGATGTCGGCCAAGATATCGTTCTATATAAACATAACGTATAGTGAAAACGGTTTATCTCAATAGCAGCAAACCGTTCACAAGAATATCAATAAAATACATGTATTTATTGGTTCTAAACTATAATGAATTTACTTTTGTGGTCAATCTTTAAGTTCAAAGTCATTTCAAGGTCAAAATGAGGTTTTTAAAGGTCACATAAAAACTATTGAATATGATTCTTTTTTCTTTAACATCAAGTTGTCTAACTAGCCACTAGTAGCTTTCTAACATTTTAGTTTCAAGGCCACTGAAGTTTTCATGGTCATTTTACTTATTTATTACAATTATTTGTGTAAGCCTTGGGTGCCAATCTTACAATAAAAGTGTTTTTAAAGTATATGATGAACAAATGATGTGATTAGAAATGTTTGAAGGTTCAACTGTAAACGCACATAGTGAAGCGTTTTAAAGTCACAGTCACTATAGATATCCTGTCAAATTACGTAGCTAGTTATATGGAAACGAACAAAATAAATCGATTGGTGAGATCAAATTAAAGGTCAACGTCATTTTTAAGATCAAATTCCATATTTTTCAGATGTGACATTGAATTCTTTGTTTTTACCTTGAAGATGACCTGGAACAAGAAATTGATTGTAAAAATTAAAATCTACGTGACAAAAATTCTTAAGTGATATTTTCATTGAAAATATGAGAGATTAAAGTATCTCAGTGGCCAACCCAAACTTTTTAGATATATTTTTATGATAAAATAATATTTCATTTTTTTATTTTTGATGATCATATATCTAAAACATAAGAAATCAAAATATGAAAAATACCCAACTGAAAACTTGCTACCTATAGATTATAATATGTTCAAGGTGAAACTTCTTCTTCTTTCTTTAAGCTGGATGACTCAGCATTGAGTATAGTTTCCAGCTTTCCGGTAAAGTGTTGGCAAAGGTAAAAATTTTGGATATAGTAATTTTGTTAGAGGCCAAAACTTGGGGTGTAGGGGAGTAGGGAGTTTTTATTTAAAAGATGTAGTGTAAATTGGTTTACATAGTGTAAGATGATTTGATAGTAATGCTACTCAAGGAAGACTTGAAAGCAGTGGTTGAAGGGCTCGATTTAACAGAGCTGGGAAGTGAGTTCCATAGACGGATTGAACTTGGAAAAAAGGAGTAGAGGTGACTATCAACAGCAGAATAAAGAACGAAGAAATTTAGAGGTTTTCTAGAATTTTGAGATTGGATCAGATCATCTGTAGGAATGTGGGTCTGGTGGGAAATAATTTTGTGAAGCATGATTAGTATGTTCTTTGCCCTTCTTTCTGAAAGAGGGGACCAGCCAAGAGTTTCCATGTTTTTATTAGTTAAGAGTTTTCACAATGCATTCATAGCAAAACGTAATGGATATCATAAAGATGAAATGTGATTCCGCTCTTAAATTCTAAAAAGAAGCTCGATTTGGAAATGTTTGAAGATTTGTTAGCCTCGAGCTAGACAAAGATAAAAAATATGTCTGTGCTTGATAACCTTTTCAAGTGAAATACGAGAACAAACTACAATAATCTGTTTCTATCTTTTTAGAGATGTTTCCAACATTATTTCTCAACGACTTCGGTTCATTGTTCTATCCAGATGGAAATGCACAAATTGCCTGTCAAATTTAGATCATCCAGCCTCTGAAGAGACTTTTAAGACTTTTTACCTAAATGACAGAATTAACGAGAGACCTAGCGGACCTTTAGGTTGAACGTCGTTTGTCGTCGTCGCCATCGTCGTCCTCGTTGTCTTCTTTGAATGTTGTTTTTGTCGGTGTAATTGTTGTTGTTGTTGTTGTTTTTGCTAGTTTTTTTGTCACCTCGAAATATAGACAGAATTAGAACAAGGAAACGAAACACAAATTGTACAATGTCGAAATGGTGAGGCCAATATTCTTCATTTATTTCTATACTTAATAGAAAGTTTTTAGTCATATTATATTGGCTACACTGATGAAATATTGCATTCCAAAAAATGGTAAATATACATACCTTTGTGTATGTATCTATAGTAATCAACCAGAAGGAGTGTATTAGTTGTGCCATGACAACTGGTAGATTAATTATCATGCCATTTTATGTAGAAGATGTATACCATCTTTACCAATTAGTTTGATTAGGGCTCTTTACTTAAGTAATTATGATTGTTTCTAATGACATTTCTGCACTCTATATTTCTTCTTTTTCTTTTAGAATACGTCATAAGACAAGATGATTAAGACAATTCCGAAAGCTAGTAAGTAAACGTAAGCTGAAATAAATCATCAAGTCTTGAGTCAATCAGCTCAATGAAGGAAAAAGTAAAACGAAGTCTCTTATGTTCTTGGCGGTATTTGAATTCATTAGATTTTTAAAAGATATGTCTACTGTTCTTCCCTTATTTCACTTGCTTATCGTTTAAAATAACTGAAATTGTGTCTTGCTAACTCGGGAGACACATTTTCTGAGCAAGTAAGCTGCAATACTAGTTTTAGGCTGTACACTGCACTTTAACACAACCAATTTAATTATGCGACATTTCTTGACTTAAATAAGCAGGTTAGCCTTTAACTTGCGAGCTGAACAAAACAAACTTTGTGGGTTCATTGCTAAATTAATGCGACGTAATCTTTCTGTTTGCCTTGACGTACTAGTTCTTATTCGAGATATCCATCCGTTTGAACTTAGGTACATGCAAATTGTTTTGTCCTTGGTGATTCTAAAGACTCCTGTTTTTCGACTAGAAGAAAGTATCGCAAGAATGTGTATAAATAAACATCGTCTCAGCGATTTGTCTCCGAACTGACGCAAAACATCGTTTACTGAATATTTTATGACGCTCTTTTCCGTATTATTCAACATTATCGTTTCGAAGAGTTCGGAAGATATGTTGTGAATCGTGGCTTGCTAATAGTAAACAACTAGAGCTTTTTACAACTACAGCTTTTAGAGACCAACGAATTGCGTCACTGAGCATGATTTCAGATTTCTATCTTTGACGATTGGACCAAAGCGTGTTCTTTAGATAGTCACTAGAAGAGCTTTTTTGCAAGATTTTAGATTCTTAACTCTGAAGATGTGACAACATATAGCAAAAAAGTACGATAACTTCGTCAATTATTAACACATATTTCTGGATTTAAATAGCAGAATTATATTATTTGTCTATATCATCCTCCCAAAAATGATAGAGATCCGAGCGAAATTGTTATCGCGTAAACAGACAGACAGACACATACACACAGACAAAAAGAAGATATACCACTAACAACATAATTGTGCGTGGGACAGCGCGGACATTGCTGGACACATTGGAAAGCTTTTTATTTATTCCTATATATTACTATATACGCTGAGCTTCCAACTAAAAACGCCATTCCTCGCACGAAAATATGACCCAAAGTGACTCATTCGTTTTCCATCTGATTAATATGAATGTGTCAAGGTAAAGATTTAGAGGTGCTGAACATTTAGATACGACAATTTTAACTTTTGACCATATAGCGGTAAAAGAATGACCTGTTGACGTCACTGTCACGGTTGACCTTATGACTCGGGAACTAATAGTGGTACCGTACAAAAAATACATATTTCTAATCGTCTTGACAACACCTTTCATTTGCAGTCTCGATCCATTCTGAGTATATTGGTTGTTTGGCCAGTGGTCAGTTTGCTCAAGTTAATGTTTTGGCAAAGCCATGATTTTGTGTCAATGTACCCATAGGATCATTAAAATCCAAGTCCGATTGAGTCGTGGGGGTTGAAGAGATAATCCCCATCCCCGCCCCGACAAGTAGTCGCGACATTGTGCATTGTTGTTGGTGTGGCAAACCAGGGTCTGGTGTGTGGGTGCATTATCACGTAGTGCATCAAAACGATTGTGCAAGGGTATTGAATTGTTTTGACGGTGAGAAAGCTGTGCTCATTGTTGTTGACGTTGTTGTTGACGTTGACGTTGTCTAGTGACGTCTGAGTAAGACATATCTGAGATATTTCTTATTGACCCTATATTCTCTGTTCTCAACTCGAAGAGTGTCTCGATGCAGTGATGCACGGAGATTTTTTGATCGAGCCTCCCTGAATTTTGTCTGTAGTTTTTGGCGTCTCGTTTTCTCGTGAGGGTATTGCTCACGAATGCTAAACTGTGGCGAACCTTTTAGGTCGCGGCAACCACGTCCAAGAACTTTTATATCTCTGTGATAAGAAAACTTAGCTACTATTGACTTCGGACTAGATTTGTTCAGTCTTTTTGCCGAAACGATGGACACTTTCGAAAGAAATTCAGATAATTCCATGGACACTTGTGGGCTTATTTTTTTTATAAAGGTGCACAGAAGTGCTTCAGTGTTTTCTTCGTCTTATTCGGGCATGTCAAAAAAAAGTAAATTGTCTCGCATAGACCGCTATTCTTGCGAAACAACCCGCTCTTGTAGGTATTCCAGTTGTTTTTGGAACTCGTATGCCTGCTCGTTGATGACACCATCGTGCAAATTGACGTTTTTGCGTAGTTGATCGTTTTGTTTGGTGAGGGCGTTTGTCGATTTGTCAGTTCTGTCAATTCGTGAAGTTAGTGTGTTGATGCGTTTGACATTTGTTTCTAGCTTGATGACACGGTTCGTGACTAATTGTAGTGAAGATTGCATTTTGCTAATATTTTTGATTAGGCGCTCTAGATTAGTATCTGTTGAGGCGACGGACGCCTGGAGTACTTTATATTGTGACGTAAGCCAGGCAAAATTGTTGAAAGACGCCTGGAGTACTTTGTATTGGAGACGTAAGCCAGGCAAAATTGTTGACGGGCACCTGGAGTACTTTATATTGTGACGTAAGCCAGGCAAAAATGCAAGACACACTGGAAAGCTTTCATTTATTCCTATTTATTACTACATACGCTGAGCTCCTAACAAAAAATCAAGTTCACTGCAGTGCAGATCATTTTCTTGAGGAGCAATTAACGCACGATTTGATTCAAATACTCAAACATAGTCTATCTCTTCAGCTTTTTTTTCACAGATAAGTTGAGACATTAACAACAAGCGGCCATCTTGCGAGCTCTCCAGTATATAAGATTCAGCTCGGTTTCAGGTCGCCTGCTTTGACGACAAACGACGAAAATTGAAGATATCATTGAAGAGGAGGAATCTTAACACACGGTCTTTCGTTTAACGTTATTTTATATAGTGTTTGTTAATGACATCACTGCATTGGTTTAAATGAAGAAGATTCTCTTCAGACTGTATTAAGTGAAAGAGTCCATGGACCGATGATTTTTTCTTACGCAAGATCTTTCGATTTCACTGAGAAAGGGTTTTTTTAAGAAAAAAGAGAACTTAAAGAAAACGTGCTTTTAAATTTGTTTGTGCGAAATTTGACCTGGTGGGTCATATAAATTTAGAGAAAAATAACATGCTAATTCTGATTAAAATTTAACAAAGTATTTTGGTTGACAATTAGTCGGGGGGGATGCTGGGTTTCCCTGCACCATCCCCCTCCCCATGAATCAACAGGAATTGAATTTTTAAGGTCCGTAGGGTCAATAAACACAACATGCTCCATTTTAAAAAAAATAACTTAAACGAACTGACCACTATGGCTGACCACTTGAACAGTAGCGTGAACTTAATACGTCTTGAGCTGACGTCTCGTAGTCACGTTTTACTGGTTATTACCCCTTCATGTGTAAGTGTTCAGATGCACACATTTGCCCCTATATTTTTATCTATCTACCTATCTATATATCTATATATTATTTACGCTTTCATTTAAAATGAAGTTGAGTTATCTCTGGTAAGTGTCACAGCTACTATTTGCGTATGCTTGACTCACCGCTCTAGTAGCGGTTGGTGTTCTCTCGTGGATATGAGATAGGTCTGAGAGCCGAGGGGTCCTGGGTTTGAGTCCCATTCTATGCACTATGTATTTACTCCCAGGTTTGAGCTATATAGCCATACTGATGAAAAGTAATCATTCGTAACAGTACTGTCTGTGGATAAGTTATTTAACTATATTTTGTGGATTAGTTATCTATCTATATATCTATATATATATATATATATATATCCATATAATCGAAAAACATTTGAAGAGAGACCTCAAAATGATAAAAATCATTGAGAAAATATGACAAACAAACTACGTTGCTCTCATCTCTTACAGACTGTTACACCGTGAGACTCATCAGAAAGTGCGAAGGCATTTGGTTGCTTTGATATTCGTGTGTTCATGAGCTGTTTTAATCACCACATATTTTGTCAACCAAGACTTTAAGAAACAAGGAATTCATCAAAGAAAATAGCAGTGTTCAATTACCTAACCCGGGTAATTCGACCGAACTACCAACCATCTACCCTACTCGGGTATATACGAGAATTTATCGAACTACTCGAAGAATGCCCCACCCCAGTTGATTCAATAATTCTTCGGGTAGTTTCAAACATCAAAAAGAGCATAAAATAAAATGCTAATGTAGCCGGTTGGCAAGCCAAGTTTAACTACCCTGTAGGCACTATGGAAGTTTTAACTCGCAGTCTCTTGCTAGA
>JAUUEB010303902.1:0-12867 GCA_032362205.1 Clione limacina
TAACAAAAAATCCACTCAAAAATATTTGAGTAGATTTTTCAATAATCCAATCAATTGGATTACTGAAAAAAATCTACTCAGATTACAAAAAAAAATACTCCAATCCAATCCAATCGATTACTGAATCCCAGTAATCCGCACAGCACTGCTGGTGGGTTCAACCCTACGCAGTGGGACACATCGCGGTATGTGATGATTACCGCTCACGCAAATATCAGTGGTAGGCAGGGTACTGAACATCTAGACCTATCGGAGACAGGCATAAAAACGTTGGTCAGATTTGCAACTTAAAATTGTGAACGCTTAAGATCCCTTCGTGGTTGCCCAGAGTATTCAAAAAACTCCTATCAAACCCCACACCCCCTCATAATTGCCAATAATGTTGAATGCTGGGCTGCTGGACAGTAGCCTTAAGTAGCTGCAAGAAGAAGAACAAGAAGAGAGTTTATTTTAGGTTTAGGGCATCATCATTGACAATTGATACTACAACTTCAATAGAAGAAGAAGGGCTCTTCATTCTCTCAGTATTAGTTATAGGTTACCTTTTTACTAGGCAGACATTAGGGAGATCTTTCCTTTTCTAGATTTAAAATAATGTATTTATTTTTTTAATTCTCCTACCCTAAACTTCGACTTCGACAAAAGTTGAAGTAGTTAGATTAAACTTACATATATGAGACCAGAGTAGTATCGGTCTTTCAAATTGTGAAGCACAGATGCTTCATTTAAGCAGGTAAATTCAGCCATGTCTTCAACTTTATTGTATTTTGGTGGGTTCATTCTTTGTATATCATCTCTGTGAAATTCTATTTGTTTCCTTCTTTCATCCACCTCACATACTACTTGGTCTCCTTTTTCAGATTTTACACTTGCTGCAACAAAACCATTTCCCTCGTCCGGTACCCAGACAAGTTTCTTTGAAGCCCATTCTGCTTGAACGGCAGGGTCATTAACAATTGTTCTGTCAATGACAAGATAACTAAGTTCCATAGCAGTCAAGCCAGAGGCTCCATCAAATTCGGCCGCCATTTTGGTAGATTTCGCTCCTTTTATTTCCGGGATTAGAAACCACTGAAAGTTGTCATGAAAAGGCCGTAAAATATGAACAAGTAAGTCTAGTCAAAACTTAACAGAAATAATTCACTTTTGCAATATTTCATAAATATCCCATCACTCGAAATAATAAGTCCAAGTTTTGAAAAACCGGGTAGCGAGCTTTCCCTACTCAGTTACGGAAGCACTGACAAACAGTGAGACAGCGAGTAAGGGTTTACTGGTTGCAATGAGTCACGTGAACAATCGGGCATTTGGCACGCCCTTTGGCCCAGGCGAGTCAGTTTCGTCTCCCTCAGTCAGAAAGGTGGCGCGGGAGATTTGGTTAGGTAAATTTTGTAGTTTTCACCTGCACGCAGTATTTTTTCCGATTTAAACATAAACAAATGGAAGAAATGTATCGAAAATACTTAGATTTAGAAGAGGAATAACTACGTCACCAGCACCACCCTAATCAAAGGCATGTTCTTTTAGACATGCTTATCATGTTTGTCTCTTTTTTTCCAATACCACAAGTAAAGAATGTTATTCTGAGTAAGAATCATGTTTGAAAAGATTTTTAAATAAAATAGGTATTTCAAATGTTAAACATTTTCAAGATACGATTCATTATGTATGCTCAAGTCTAAGTGAGTTTTGATTTCCACGCGAGGTTTTAACAGTTTCCACACTAATGACCACTAATCGTAGACCAAATAAATAAATATTATTAATCGAAAGATTGTTTCATGGCAACGTCCAATGGATGAAACTGGGAGCAACTTTCGTCAGCAACCACAGCTCACTTGACCACTAGAAAGCCAAAGTTTACACATGAAATTACACTTTTAAAGAAATCCTTGTGTTTGTCTTTTGTTGTTGCACAAATACGCACAGTTATTATTTGCTTGCATAATGTTAGATTTTCCGATTTGCCCACTTGTGATTGTGATGCAAAGACATCACGATGTTTTGTAGGTATTTGCTTGCCACACCACTTATTTTTGTATATATACAGGGTGATTCTTTTTAGTACCCGATTGTAAAGTTTGATTTTCAAACAAGTAAGACATATATCCGCATCGTCTGTTTCAAAATGTATGGGCACCTTTGCACGTCAATATCTCCGTAAATACTGACCGAATATCCAGGAATATCACTCATCGTTGGTGACATAGTTCTTTAAATTATCAATGAAATAAGAGTTTATCTCTGGTTCTTATCATATGGGCCATATGGGACGTTATAGAAACAAAAATATGAAGCTAATAAACGCGTGATTAATTAATTACTATTTACCATTAATATTGTCTATTTACTTAAAGTTTACTATTGATAACGTTTCTTTAGCTACTCTTATAGTTGCAGTGCAGAAGTGTATCTCTCTAAAATATGTTTACGGATAGCAATGAATCTGTGTTGATCTACGGATATGACATATGTGTCTGCATATTCTCTGTGTCAATAAAACGAACTTTAAATAACGTTATTTTATTTATAAAAATCAATCAGTACACGACATGTTTTTACATCATTTTTTTCATGTAGGAACCCGGTTTTCTTCATCTAAAATCTAAAACTTTATTATAGGAAGTGTCGTACAAGAAAGTAGACAGGACGTTTAAGTAAACAAATGAAAAAACTTAAAAATATGAGGGGGCAACCTTGAATATTATCAAAGCGAGATAAGTTATATAAATTGTGCAAATTTAGAGCCCTTTGGATCTTAAATGGGGGGAACGCGCCTGACTCTAGATATAGTCCATTTATTAAATACTTGAAATGTCATAGTCTAGATGTGGTAGTTAAGAGCCGTCCATGGCATGTTGGGAGCCCGGGGTCCAGATGTGGGGGGCCCTACCTAAACCTACCCCCCCCCCCAATCAAATTTGACAATTTTTCTTAACAAATAAATATCAGCAAGACTGTAAAATCTCGTGAAAGGTATGACTGTTTCTCTTTCTAATATATTTCACTTGTCAAAAAATATCAAATTTTCTGAATTCGTGGGCGTTATTTTTGGAACGTTCGGGGGTATTTCCCCGGAAAATTGGAATCTCAATCATGCATTCCAGAGCCATTATGGATCTTTTTAAATCTTGAAAAAAGTTTCTTTTTTCAGAAGTTCACATAAAAACGTTAGAATAATTAAAATCAACGATTTCCCAACAACCCCCACCCCTGGGCTCATCCCTGGTAGTGATAGGGAACATGAAATTAAGGCAAGAGATTTGGCACTCTTTTTACTTTCCCCCACCCCCACTCTGTTTTTTTCCCTTATTCCCCTCACAGCTCTCTTTTTAATTTTTTTGTGGGGGTCCGTGGCCTCGTGTGTGGATTTATCTTGTCTTTTTTTACCCAGGGGCCCCCACATGAGGCCCCCGCAGGATTTCTTTACATATTTGTTTCCTTTCTTCCTTTTTTCTCCTTTTTCCTCTGTATCTTTTCTTTCTCCCCTTGTTTTGCCTCTTTTTCATTTTTACAATTTTTGTGGGGGTCCCCAAATGTGGGGGACAACCCCCCCCCCCCTTATGGACGGCCCTGGTAGTCGCCATGTCCTTTATTTGACTACGATCCAAATCCCAGTTGTTAATCCTTTAGTGATTATCAAACGTTTTCCTTTTCCTAAAGGGACATTTTGCTTTATAGTGCCGTCTGTAGATTGCCATTCGAAGCAACACTTCGGATATTTTTAAGCTTATTGTGTGAGATATTCAGGGCAGGATTAAATAGGCTATTTAGGCTTAAGCCTAGGCACCCACTCTAGATGGGGGCCCACCCTAGGAGCTTTTGTATTCAGAAAGAAAGCATTTTTTTAACTTTTTCCCAGAACCCCTTTAACATAGCTCTAAAATGCACCATTTAGTTTCTCATTTTTCAAAATTGTTCCCAGACCCCCTTTAACATAGGTCTAAATTGAACCATTTAGCTTCCAATTTTCCCAAAACTCCCTTAATATAGCTCTAGAATGTACAATTTAGCTTCTAGATTACGTTTTCCTATTGACCACCCTTAAACAAGCTCTTTATTGCACAATTGAGCTTCTATAATCACCATACCCCCTCTAAGATGCACAATTTATCATCCACTTTTTTTTTAATCCCCCAATTAAGCTTAAATATTTGAATTGTTCTCCCCCTGACTCCCCCCCCCCCTACTCCTTAAACTCACATTTAGTTCCCATTTTTCCCCATACCTCTCTAAACATAGCTCTAAAATGCATCATAGAGCTTCCGTTTTTTCAAAATTCTCCACCACACCCCCTTTAACATAGCTCTAAAATGCACCATTAAGCTTCCGTTTTCAAAATTTTCTCCAGACCCCCCTTTACTTAGCTCTAGAATGCACCATTTAGCTTCTCGCTTCCATTTTTCCCCAGACCCACCTTAACGTAGCCCTTAAATGCACAATTAAATTTTCATTTTTCCCATACCCCCTTAACATAGCTCTAAGGTGAACCATTTATTTAGACCTCCCTCAATATAGCTCAAATCCATATTTAGCTTCTGTTTTTCAAAATTCTCCCCAGACCCCCCTTTACATAGCTCTAGAATGCACCATTTAACTTTTCGTTTCCATTTTTCCCCAGACCCACCTTAACGTAGCCCTAAAATGTATTGAGCTTTCATTTTTCCCATATCCCCCTTTACATAGCTCTACCGTCCATTTGAAAATAAAACAATAGAATTCAATGCCTTCAAATATCACTTGTGCTACATTACTTTTGTGCACATTGATACCAGTTATAATGGATGGATTTTATTGATTTTATAAGGAAAAACGGTATAATTTAAGTGGGGGTCATAGTTAGGTGGGGAAAGGTTTGTAGGGTGGTCAGGGGGCCCACCCTGTATGAAAGCTCAGGGGCCCCTAGGTTAATCTGGCACTGGAGATATGCATACAATTGCAGTTCTTTTTCATAGTGTCACAAATGTATATTTTGTTCGCAATTTAACACTTGGCGCTGTGGATACTACTAATAAGAATATTAATAAATCTGACATCGTATTGTTTAAACCACGCGTTTACTATTATTGTCTGCAATGATACAAGAAGATTTTTTTATATAAATCCATGGCCACAAAGCGTGTTATTTGTTTTTGTAAAAGACAATATTTCCGTTAATACTGATTGAATATCACTCATCGTTGGAACCAAGATTCTAAATTATAATCTCAAAGACAAAGTACATCTCTAATTTCATTTTTTGTGCATAAGTGTTTGTATGCACTTCCCGATACTTTACCTTTGAGGATCTCTCACAAGCTAAGTGCTTTTTGTATTATTTTATTGTTTTTTTTATCATTTTCTCTTTGTTTTTGTTTTTGTTTTTGTTTGACCCGTTGAAGGCATATATGCCGAAATATTGTTGTATTGTTGTCCCCGTTCTTTCGGCTAGATGATCCATGATAAATTCAGCTCACTACAACAATAATAGACATTGTTGGTGAAAACAAAAACACGTGTTTAAAAGCAGTGAGTCAAGAGACGTGTGTAAATGTTACGTTACTAAATGATGTAAACGTAAAAGTTCAAACACATTTTTTGATCTGCCCAAACATTTTGCTTGAAACGGACTATTTTTCTTATTTTTCATAGTTTTCAGCGAAACTTTTTGAATCTATTGCCGTTTGGTTTTATTCAGTTTGCAAGAGTTTGTTTGTTCCGGCGGTTGCTTTGATATTTTGGTTAAAGTTTACTGATTCACCGCATGAGCACATTTCTTATGTAAATGTAACCGCAAGACGTATAGACTTATCTCAAATATAATTAAAAAAACGCACTAAATTCCAAAGGTTTGCTGAAAACTAGATGTTGATACTCAGGGGTGCCAGAACAGGGGTGCCGGGGGGGAAGGCATGTCCTCTACCCTTTGTTTTTTTACTCTTTGAGTCTTATACGGGGTATTTTTTTTACTGTTAAGAGTCCTACGCTGCCTCTATTTTCATTCCGGCTCCCCTGCTGATATATGCTATTGTTTTTTAATCAAACTTTAACATCGGGTACTAAAAAGAATCACTCTGTACTACTTATATTCCCTTGATTTTAGTGTACTTGGAATAATCCAGATGTATGTAACAACACAATATATGACAGAACAACAGACTGGAATGATGATTTGACGTTTATTATCCACTAACTTAGTGATAAAATTCCAAAATCTGTTAAACTGTTAAATCTGCAATAAACAAAACAAAAAAACTTGCATTTACAAAGATGCTAAAAGCTACAAGCAGCAAATTAAATGGCATGGCATGGCATGCTATAATGACAATTAGCAAACAATAAGCAAGCAATACAAGGATACAAGCAATAATTCAGAACAATGCTATATTAAAATCCATCTATATTCCTAATGACTTCACTTAATTGAATCATTGAAAGACTTAGACAAATCTATGTATATTAACAAAGCAAATCCAGTTCTAGGACTAATCAAAGGAATTATCCGTTTGTTATTGCTAATAAGTAGATTTGTCTTTCCCAAAACTTATAATTTAAGTTATAAAAAGGCTATGAAAAAGTTAGAATACTTGGAGATATAACTCTTTACTTTAAAAACCACAATGATAAATGACATTTGATGCCATGAAGACTTATAACCTTGATCTCAATTATAAGGGCATGCATTATCACTTAGTCCTTATTTCAAACTACATTAAACATGCATATACAACGTACATTGTGAAGGTATACAGAGGTGACTACACATCATTTGAGTGAGGTACTACTAGCAATACACATACTTCAACAAAAAGAGCTGCAACAAAAAAGTTTACATTAAACAATGTGAAGCAAAATAAAACGAAGCAAAAGCATGAAGCACGACAGCAAGATAAAGTTATCTACAATAGCTTTTCCCACAATTCACTTTCATGTCATATTTATTTTAGACACTGTCTCACCATGAAACCTCGGTATAACATGAAACTCAATACAAAATGATTTTTCACCTTATACCAGAAATCATGTTGTACAGGGGTTTTACTGTATGTGATCATTTTTTAAAACCAATTTCAATATAAGAGATTATAACATGGTTGCCACATTCTACAGCCCTCAGTAAGGGTCTTCTAAAAACAGCGCTCATTAAGGATTTTTCGAAAAACAGCCCTCAGTAAGAGGTCTTCAAAAAATAGCTCTCAGTAAGGGTTTCTTAAAAGAGTCCTCAGAAAGAGACTTCTAAAAGCAGCCCTCAGTAAGGGTCTTCCAAAAACAGTATTATTGATATGAGTGGTTCCAATTGCATATTTGTGATAGAGTGAGATCTTCACATGTCTAATAGATGCTAAAAGCCTTTATTTTTCTTTATTTTTAACATATAAAAACTAGATATCTTTCACTTGTAGGTAAATTACATCAGATTTTTTAACTCTTGAATATTTTGATGGAAACCTTTTTTGTTCTCATGTAACTTGTTAAATTTATGAAGTAGACGGACAAATGACAAAAGATATATAGAGAAGACCACTAGTAGTATTTGTTTATTTTGTGTCGCCTCAGTCCCATGTGGGAAGAAGAGTAAATTTAGTAACCAAGCTTTTCATGTGGTAGCATTTCAGAATGAAAGAGTTAAGTTTACAAAGTCAATGGGCCACTTCCTGAAATATCAAGTATATTTTTGGTAACCTTAAGCGCACAAGTGTCAAGTGTGATCTTGAAAATGTAACAGTAACATGTAAGACACAGAGGGGAAATAATCTTGTCTATTTTGCACGGCATGTAGCAATTCCCTTGTGTCTATAATGTAGACTAAAGCTAATTGACAAAATACACTGTTCTCTTTAAGTTAACCTGGTTTGGTATGGGAAGACTGCAATAATAAACCTTTTATACAGAAATGATTTGAATATGAAATTAACACTGCCCTGTCTGACATTCATGGTGCCTAACCAATATCCATGCACACATTAGAACTTTATTCCTTTTATGAAAGCCTTATATTATCTGTGCTAAATTTGTGCCTGCCTTTTCCAAGAATACATATTTTGGTCTGTTGCTTTTTTAATGAACTGACAAAGTGTGATTGAAGGAATGCTCATAATTCATTTCATTTCTTTTACTACATCTTGAACAATAGCTGGTTAAGACCTATTTATTGATAAGACCCAGTGAACTCATAGAATAAGTTGGTTGCATATCATGAACTATTTTATTCCATCTCATAGTCATAGTTTCAACATCCTGTCAATTGTCAAATGAATGACTTTGATTAATTTAAAAAACTAATGCTCATTGTTTTTTAAGTATGTTGAAAACTGATAATGGACCACAAATGCCTTCATTAATTTTTATAACAAATAAAAGATCAGTCACCAAATCTTGTAAATAATTATATTTTCATTCTGTATACAGATATTGATCAATGTTCCAACAAAAGCCCAAAGAATGGCCATTCTAAACCTCTATACACAAGGCATGATTTTAAGTGATGATGTTGACGTCAGCAATATTGCTTTGAGGACCCCTGGATTTGTGGGAGCAGACCTTAGAGCGGTGTGTGAAGAAGCTGAGAGTAAGGCAGTCAATCGGCAAAATCATCTTTTGGTAAGTCAGCTGGTATTACATTCAGGCGCCTAACCATGGGGGGGAACATTGGGGAAATCCCCCCCCCCCTTTTGGGATCCATAATGAGTGGGAAGGAAAAAAAGAAAGAAAGAGAGAGACAAGAAGCAGGTATAGAACAAAGAAACATTTGAAAGGGATATATCAACATGATTATGGGGGAGGGGAGCATAGATCACCAGTTGTTCTATAAATTTCTCAATTGATGAGATGAGACCATAACTGGTGGGGAGACATGAGCGTATCTGGGGGGGGGGGTTGAACTCATTAACAAAAGAGTCTACAAAACTTGGACCACAACAAGACTGATTTGAGTGGTCAAGAAGGCCATATTACTAAATATCATCCAAATATAGGCTTGTTGGTACTCAAATTGTAGACTTTGATGGGCTGAATTGTTATATACCATTTTTAACATTGAGCGTTATTCAAATATGCAAAGTATTGGGTTCAAAAGGTCAACATGGACAGGTATTGAATTAAGCATGTATGAAAAATCAATTTCGTCTAGCTCCTGTAATTATTATGTCACAATATTTCCGCAAACACTCACATGACCGAAAAAATCTCCTTTTTTCTAAAACATCATAACTTCGAAAGCAAAAGAGTCGTAAACAACTAGTCTAAGAGACGAGAAAGCAATGTGTGCCGTTGATCGCGGGCGATAAAACCGCAAACCAAACGATCTATCGTAAGTGATTGCACATGTCCTTCACAACTTAAATAAATATACATTAATTCAATCAAAAGGAAATTTAATCAGCTTTCCAATGGTATCAATTATATTGACGTAGCATTTCAAACAAAAAAAGTGACGGCTGATAAAAAAAATAGTGTCCCGTCTCCAATCATCAAAAACTGAACAATTATACCTGGTCCATATAATCGTACTTCGACCAAAAAACATGTACCGAAATAACAGCCGCACCGGAAGTCTGGCTTTGATCCAATTATCCTTTCCCAGAATGTACTTTGTGTAGTAAAAGTGCAGATTCTTTTTCATGTATTTCTTTATAATTTTGTTTTAACTACATTACCAGATGTGTAGTTAAGCTTTAGGGATAATTCTGTCGACTCTAAGAAAAGTTATTAGCTTTTTAGTTTTACTATGTTTTATCTGTAAAATATGCGCCATTAATCATGAAATTTGTGTATTTATATGCAATATGATTACACCCACAGTTTTGACTCAATCGGCCTGAAACTTTACCAAAATGTTGGTAGATATTACCAGATGTAGTAGTTAAGGTTTTGGTGTAATCCTGTTGACTCTTAGAAAAGTTATTAGCTTTTTAGTTTTACTATGTTTTATCTTTAAAATGCGCGCCATGAATCATGAACAAACATGAACCATCTTCTGAAACTGCTTAATTTGCGAGACGGCACATTCAATGAACACAAAGTTCTCTTTCCGTATAGATATATGATGTAAACAAAAGCGGATGCAAAAAGGAGATTTGTCTTAAAACTATGATTCTCAAAGCGGGGTGGAGTCATATTGGCGCATAGCGGGGGAGAGAGAGGTCTACATGGTGGTAAAAAGGTCAATGTGTTCATGGGTAAAACCGGGTACTTAGCCACTAGTACTATAATATAAGGTAATGATGTGGTTTTCAGTGCTTATTTAGTGTATTATAAACTATCTTAAACAATCTTTTTGATAGGCATTATTATGACTTAGAATTAAACATTTCAATATACAACATCTAACTTGAACTTCTTTTGCTTGGGAAATGCTCAGACCTTATGGCGTATGTATGATATGCTTTATATTTCAGGCGTCAGTGGCACCCCTCCAAAAAAACAACTAAAAACAACACAAAAAAATCTGCAACTGGGCTTGATAAAATAATCTAACTTGCTACAAGAAAGAAAATGCCCCCACCATGTTGATTAGATTCAGAATGTTTGGTTTGTGACAATTAAATGTTTAAGATAATTATTTCATATAACCTTGAATTGTTTGGTCATTTGTCACACTTTGATATTTTTTAATATCATTTTGATTTTATCATGTTTTTATTTTATTTGATAGATACCAAAGTGTACAGTGACAATAGTAGACTTTGACCATGCCTTGCATTGTGTATCACCCCTGACCAAGAAGACATCTGATTGCGTTACAGATTTGCCATGTGTCAAATGGGAGGATATTGGTGGACTAGAAGACATCAAACAAGAAATTAAGCAGGTGCTTTTATAAATTTATACAGTTGTTTTATCTGAAGTAAGATATCTGGTTTCTAAAAGTGTAAAAACAGGCTCTCAACCAGATACAATGCAGTCTTATATTCTTTTTACTTATGCACTTGTGAGGTGTTAAGTTGTCAAAGGTGTTTGTGTGAAGTTTTGCAGAACCTGTGGATGTTCAGTGGCTCTCTATTAGGGTGTACCATATTTTCAACATTTTGTCGAATCTTTGCCGTCCTTTTTTTAAACGTGTCACTAGGTGCTAAAAAGCAAATCTGTGAAGTTTCAGAATTTTCCCGACAAAATTGGGAAAGTGCGGACACTTTTTCCGAAAATGGCCGCCAACAAATCTTTTTTTTTTATTTCTCATCCGAATATGAGGTTGTTGCACATCATTCTCTTCGTCTCAATGAGAGGATTCAGAAAAAGTATATTTTAATAAGACGCGTCGTGATAGTTTTCGAAATAATCGAGGTAAAAGGTTAAGGAAAAGTGCGACTGTGTGTTTCAAATGGTCATAACTTACTCAATACAAGATCAAAAGTTATGAACCATAGCTCAAATCATAGTCCTATTGTACAGTATGAAACACGGCGATTGCCATTTCAATCACGCATTCATGTCTCGTTCGATTGTTGAAGTGGGGTTAAGAGCCTCCAGAAAAGAAGAAGAAACTAATAGTCATAATGTCTACAACAGCGGCAACCGCGGATCGGCTTGGATTGTCCTATAGACAGCGTGTTATGTTTGCAGCTAGTGTAGCTCGTGCAATGGAAGTTAATGTTGAGGAAACAAACATTTCAGTTTTAGTGGCCAAAGACATAGTAAAAGGCGCCGAACCAGCATTTCAAAGGAAATAAAAGATAACTTCGAATGTCCAGATGCTTGTCTTATTCACTGGGATGGGACAATTCTGCAGTTGGGAAAATCCATATCAAGTGACAGATGTTGTGTTTACATTTCTGGAGTTAATTTTGATAACCTAATAGCACATGGAGTTCACTAGAAAAGGCGGTTATGAAGCTCATGGTAGATTGCGATATTGAAAGTTCTGTTGTTGGCTTGGTGTTTAATACCACAAGTTTTAACACATGCATTTGGAGAGGTGCCTGTACTTTGACTGAGCAAAGTCTAGGTAGAGCAACACGTTGTATAGCTTGCAGACACCGCATCTATGAGCTACACATAAAACATGTTTGTGACACTGTTACAGGCAACACTAAGGATCATGGAGTAAAGCTTTTCAGAAGACTCAAAAGTATGTGAAAAAGTTTGAAGATAGACATGAATCATTTAAATACATTTGAATATCACTCTGCACACGAGCAACTGAAAAAACAGGCTCAACCTGTTTTAGAATGGGGTATGAACATATTAAAAATGAGCAAGGCGATATATTTCTTGAAATTGACGCTACTCCAAAACCAGTTTGATTTGGATGAAAAAGAAATGCAGGATGTGAACAAAATAGTTGAATTTGTTGGACTTTTTAAATGGAAAAATCATTTCTTAAGGCACCCCTATATTCATCAGCTGCTATGAATGACGTTAATTTCATGAACCAAATGCTTATGTACAGCCAAACCCGAAATTGCCAAAGTGTGCATTCAATCCTGCAAGCGTCATTTATGGTACATTGCTTCACCACTCCTTCCTTTTATGTTGTGTGATGATTCGGCAGACAAATTGCTACGTCAACAACTTGCCCAGAAAATAATGTCTCTTCCTCGACCCAGATCTGTAAATCCTGGAAAACCAGCCATCCCTGATCTCCAACCATCCGATTCTACCATGAACAAAGGCAAATAATTTTGATTTCTGGTAACCTTATCACTGAGGATGCCTGGCTTATATTCAACATACTGAACATCACATATGTTGAATGGCTTGATAAACCACAACATGAATGGAAAGACAAATTTGAAAAACTGTTGGCTTTTGTTACAAACATTAAAGTTGTTAATGACCTCGCAGAGCGGGGAATAAAAATGGTATCTGATTATGCAAATAAATGCCATGATGAGTCCCAAAGACAATCGCTTCTGCAAGTTGTAGAATACCATCGCAACCAGTTCCTGG
>JAUUEB010304013.1:0-12865 GCA_032362205.1 Clione limacina
ACTGCTATTAGCGATGTAAGGGCAACAATTGATTTGAGATTGTGTAAATCTGGGCGAAGCCGGGTAAACCCACTAGTGATAAATAAATCATGTGGCTACCGTAATATCTGCCAAATTTCAAATGCAGAACATTTGTACTTCCGAAGTATTTTGGTATACTTTACATGTGACGTCAGATGTATTTTGCTTCATACAGATACGAACGGAAGCTCTTTGCTGAAAGAAATTCGTTCGTCGTGCAGCTATTCGATAAGAAGCTAGTGTAAATATGTATTTATATTGATGGTTGGACGGAAACTATTCTCATTCAAGTTACCTAGGCTCAAGTTGATCTGACTACATCACACGATGTTCTCAAATATCGAACAATATAGATAATGTATAATGTATTATCCATGTACATTTTTTTGATGCTAAAAAGGATTTTATAAGGAGCCGGAAATATCACGCAGATGTAAGGATATTTTTTTAAAGATTTGAACAATCTTGACGTTCGTTGTCATATTTTTACGCAGCCGGAAATATGACGTACTGAGTATATTCACACTCATCTGATTATTCAAATTGATATAATATTAAGTTGTATCTATATAAAGACAAGTTTTGATTTGCACTGTATAAGAAAGACTATTTTCAGAATAGAAAGTCAAATCTGAATTAGTAACAAGATAAATCATATCCAGGAATGCCAACGCCAAATTAGTAACATCCACATATATCTAGCTCTCTCTGCTAAAAGCCTCTTCGTGCGTGGGTTAAACCACTCCGATTGTTGTACAGACATAGAGATCCATTAAAGCCTGATTAAAACTTTAACTTGCCATTATCAAACAGGCTCGTGAGAGATATTTCTAGTTTAAACAGAATGATTTCCTTTGTAGATCTCCAAATAGATTACTGTCATTGTTCACGTCAACACTACTGCTAAGATTATAATTTTTAGTGAATGGATATCAACTAGTGAATACTTCCTGGTTGAATATCTATATCAACGATTTTACCATGTGATTAGTAAAAAACAACTCAGAAAGGAATTATTTATTTTATTATTTTGATAATGATATATGCCAAACATAAACAGATCATGCGTTATAGAAATGATAATTAAACCGACAAACATAAAAGTACGGCTATTAATATTTCAAATCATTTATTGAATAACGAAAACGCACTTGTTTCAGACATTCTTCAAAAGACATAGACGCAGCATACTATGAAACTGTTTTGGTGCCAACAACAATCTTATAAACAATTTCAAAAGTTTCAAAGTTTCATTTTGTCTAATATTATTTTCATGTGTATCAATTTTGATGGGTAGACCGTTCTCTCCAAGGTCTTTTGTGATAATAATATTATTGGTGACGTAGTTAAAGTCACCTGCTTTGGTAGGAGGTAACTCTGCTTTTAATAGAAACCTCTATGTAACAGGCTTCTCAATCCCATTTAAAGAACCATACTGTAAAAGCTTTGGCAACATTTTGATTAAAAAATGTATACAAATTTGCCTTCGTTCTTACATCTGTTTATTTTTTCTTTCAAAGAGAATAAGCAAAACCAATATATTAATAACATTGGCACTATTTTAAACCAAAAAGGCTGTAATTAAAAACAATAACTTATCCGACACATGCTTCCGTCATAAAATATTAAGCTAAATAATTTGGCGTCAACCGCAATTTTGCACCACGTGTAAACACCGCTATGTTCATGGTTTAGAGTAAATAGAGCCTGTACTTTCCCGAAATAGATCATTGGTGTTATAAAATTGCAAGTGATAAAAAAACAGTGGCATACATTAACATATCATATTCACTTTTCACTTCTGCTATTTATGCTTTGATGTCAAGTTGTATGTGTACCAGATATTTTCTTAAGTGATTTAGATCTCTCCTAGTACTAAACATATCTATATCAAAATAAAGAGTGATCAACAAAGGACTTTATGAACTCCGATATTCAAAAGAAGTCGTTTTTAGAGAGAACTTTAATTGACTTTCTCTAACATTAGAGTATTGTACAGTGTTGTAAAAATAGTAATAAATTTAAAAGGATTATTAAAATACGAAATCTTCTTGTGTGATTTTTAATTTGATTTAACCGGTATTAGCTTGAGTTGTAATTTTATTCTGCTTTACAATTATCCTAGTATATTTAAACAAATATCATCAGTCACTCAAATCTTACGATATTGGATAAGTATATCTATTTGTTTCTTTCTAAATTGTGTTAACATTCTCATTCTCTTATCCAGAGGTTACAGGTCCGTTGTATAAGTATAACAGATAGAAAAGTGAAATAATATATATGTGATTGGAAAACTGAGCATGACAATAATAGCGTGTATTAAACTTATCTTATATATTCATTAAATAGATCTAGAGCTTGTTGAAATTGACAAAGATTTGTTTGTTGTGAACATAATCGTCATCAGTACGTTTCTAACGTCATAAGTCTGTACATTTCTATATACACTTGTTACTTTTCAAGCGGCTCTCTTTGATTATAAATTAAATAAACATTCTTATTTTAACACAGTGCTTTGCTTGAATTGTTTGAAATTTGAACCAAAACAAATATTTTTAATTTTGGAGTGCAATGTCATATCCTGTTTCTTTTAGCGACTTCTCCTTTTATTTTTAACATGTAAACATGAACATCTAAATGTCAAAGTGACTTTTGCGTTATTATCTTTCTGTAAAAATTACGAGCCTTTATTAAAGTTTCCGGACATGTATGCCGCCGACTACTAAAGAATTTGTAATGAACAAAACACGCTCTTTTATAAAAAAAAGTTTGTCTACAAATATTAACAAACTACTGGCAATATAATGAATTCAAGTGTTTGCTATTAATTTCACATGTTTCAGTCTAACAGGAACGATATTTATGTAATAAAAAACTTGTTTATATTATTTTGAAATTCTATGAAATACATTAAAACAAACTTTGGTAATATAAATAGTTGATTTCCGGTAAGAGCAAACCATGACGATTTCTAGAGTTCCATCGTAAAAATAGATTTTGAAAATGAATAAGAGTACACATGAGTCTTATTTACAGACGCAGCATTGGCTGTGAAAGAGCATACCCCTTTATTTGTTGTGTGTGAACATTGATTGATCAGGTTTTGCAGAGACACGCTCTAATTAAACTTATGTTGAAATTCATAAGTTGATTTTGCCAAGAAATAAGAGTTTATTTTAATTAATTCATAAAGGTATATAGTGAAAATATATATTTTTTGCATGTATAATCGGACGGTCTGTCTGTCGGTCTGTTTGTCTGTCTGTTACCACGATTACTTAGATATAGATCTTTGATCTTCTTTATTTGTTGTAGAATGGTATAGAACAATATTTTGTTCTTCGAAAATCAAATAAATAAATATTTGTGGCAAATCGAGTTTTATGTTCATGTGGAACTTTTAATAGCTTTTTTTCTGATTTAAGGGGTGCTTGCTAAGCATCAAGCTATTTCAGTAGATGTAACGTGTATTGTTCACAAAGAAGTCATAATCTATGCATGCGTATTATTCTTGTAGTTTGTCCATTGTTTGGCTTTGCATAGTAGTTGGGTTGGTAATTTGTTATAGTTGTTGATAGATTTGGACAAGATACACTCTTTTAAAGTCAAAAGAGCCCCCAGGTGCGCGTTGTAATTATTAATAAGACCCTTGATTCGCCCTTTTGAAGGTAAACAATGGTGTTTGTACTTTTGTCAGGTTAAAAGCTTTAAGTATTATGGCAGTCCTTTTCGCAAATGTGTATGAATAAGTAACATGCCATTATTGAAAGCGCCCCTGAATTTGCGTTCTCATAATTAGTATGACGTATTACGCTGATCTACGACTGACTTAGAATTGACTTTGGTTGTAATGTTAGCAGTAGTCAAAGTAGTTGATGTTAATTCACGTTTTTGAAGGAATTTGTCAAATTTGGTGACTAAAAATTCAGCAGTGCATGAGTTTGAAGGAGTCTTAACATCCATGCACCACATGCCTTTAACAAGGAAACAGACTCCAACCGCAAGCTCCTTGTCAATTTTTTTAAATTGTTATAAGACCTGTCAATAGGAAATGTGAGGATATTGATAGCAGAATCGTGCACCGATGAATTAAACCACTATTCTGAAGAGCAGTCTTCTAAGTCTCTTTCTTGTGAACATAAGGCAAACAATTTCATCTTCTTTGTTTTGCAACGAGCAATCATTTGCAGGAAATTTACTTGGCAGAGTAGGGGGACATTTAACATTTCTTTGATATGCTGATGAAGCGGCTAACAAACCCTTTTTCACTCAGTATCATCACGAAAACGAATTTTAGCAAACGTATTTATTGTAGTAATATAGTTATAAATAGCGTGTTTTTCTACAGCACTAAAGACATTTCTTCTCCCACGCGGTTACACAAAATCGTTAGATGTTTTGAAAAATAATTATACATCGTTAAATGATATTGGTTAATACTTGTACATAAACAAATCATAAGAATATATATATTATTAAACAACTTATTTTGTTAAAGATAGCCCTACAAAACATCGGCTCAGAAGTTATCACTTTAGGTTTGCGTCTCTGTCCGTTATCTGTTTTATTCATGGCTCTGAAGATCCTCAGCTATAAATATTGGAAGATATTATGATACACCAATAATTTGTTTATTTTAATTTCCTTGTTACGTAATGCGAAATAAATCGTCAGTCGACCAAGTTACAATACACATACAATTAGATTCACACTACATTTTTTGAAATTCACTGATATGTTTATCTAGCCTGAATTCATAGTGATTGTACTTATATATTCCAGTTACTATTTGCCCCAATTATCTATTGCAGATTGAATCAGTTGCCTCAAACTAAACCAAAATTGAATTTTTATCATTTCAAGGGTTTTATGAGTTTTTGTATGATACCAAGAGCCATGTAATGGTATAATTGTTTGGGTTAGACTAAATCAAAAGTTTTAAAATTGAATGTGCCACGTTATGATATTCTTTATTATGTCAAGTGTCATACAAATTTAGTGACATATGATACCACAATTTAAGTCACAGAAACATCTCTTTCAGCAGTCTAACAGATTGACAGGCATTGCATCCTCAAACATCCACTGTGACACCCAAACTAGTCACAAAAAACAAAGAAGAAAATGACGCAAGACATAATCTTTAAGGCCATGGCAACCAGAGAAGAAGATTAAAAAATCCACATCAGCTTCATGACCACAGACAGCATGCATCACTAACTGTTAGAAAAACAACGTGATTAGAATGGGACTGTCTCATAAACGATGCAATCAAGAGCCCAAGCAAACATTTTACAAGGGAACACATCTCGCCAGTAAGAACTGGATAAATCTCAACCTACAAAAGTGGGCACAAATTTAACTGCCAGAATCAGTGTTCCTACTCATGTCTTGTACTAACTGATTATGAGGAAGAAGAAGAAGACTTGTACTAACCAGTGAAGTGCCATATTATGCACAGTGCATGTTGAAATGTATTGGTATTTTTGATATTATGCGTTTTAAGCACATTTAAAAAAATTGTAGTGTATTTAAAAAAAGGCAAAGTCATCCCATTTCTACTTTTCAATTTATAAATATACTCAAATAAAGAAGTACCCTCTTTACCCGTATAAGACTACGTTATGAATACAAATGTGTATATATTTTAAAGATACTCATAATGGGGCAAAATATGTACCTACATAAATACACACACAATATAAAATGGAGAAAAAGCTTACGGTTTGCGTTGAATTGTAATATTCACTGATGTTTGACTTGTAGTATTTAAAAAAACAAGTTCAGGTAGACAAGACTTACAATAAAATCTTCTCCCTTGACATGACATTTTAATCTCATTTTTGACAGCCATTGACATTCACAAAAAGCCTAGCAAACTTTGTTTGCGGACTTTTCTTCTTTAAATCAATTTAGGGCCAACGAATTGTGTAACAAGTTACTTGGTTAATTTACTCGTTTTAGAATACAGGGCTGACCTTTCTCAAGATGGTATAATAACACTGATACTGTGAAACACGTCTGGCACCCGCTTCTACTGTAGCCACAGAAAGTGCGACAAATTGGATGTGCGACCATAAACAATGACCCTGCTATTCCGATTCTCAAATTTACACTCGATGAAATCTTATTTCTAGGTATTTTGATGGTTCATTTTATATTTTTGGTTAAGAAGTGTTACACTAAAAAAACGATTGACAATTATAGTGTTCCCCATAAACGACAATAGATCAAACCCTCACTTTATTTTACTTATTGAAGCGTGTTCAACATAATTTAGTATACTGATCAATTCCACATACTCTGGGGGATAGCGTATGCAACCTATCAGTAATTGATAGGCGCTATTCTTTTACAGGGCTCTGTGGTATACTGGTCAGAATGATTGGCTCAAGTTATGTAAGGCGCGGGTTCGAGTCCCTGGTGTGCCGAGATATTTTTCACACAAATGAATTACGGTATTTAGGTGACCAGATAATCATAACACTGTAAAAATAATAAAAGTTATGATATTCACGGATATACTTATTGATTCATCCACCTGGAGATACTATGATTTACTCCAAGGGGGTGAGCCAAAAAATGATACCAAGGCATCACACGATGCACTTTGAGCGAAATTGAATCGATCAAATTAATGATATTTACTGATATAAATCGTGTTTGACATAATTGATTAGATTTCTAAACAGAATACCCTTGCTTAGTATTCAAGCTTACTTCCCTTTGCTTATTCATCTTCTCATACTTTGTACGTGTATTTATGACTAATGAATAATATCATGAGCAATCATGTTCTCATATCTTGTTTCCGATATCGGAATAAACTCGTATCCTGTCTAACACGAAGAGAAATGTAAAAGACTCAATAACGTAGTTTAAGCTAAATACGTGACTGTCCTAATTCATGTATGGATTGTTTTGATTGTATAGTGCTTAGTTGCTTTAGGACAATGACTCATCTTTTATCTTTTCAATTTATTTATTTTGTTTCCTCCTATGAGGAGCTATTAGACAGTTGACAGACATTTTTATATTCCCCCACCCCATCCCACATTACACTCAGTTTAGCATTCTTTATTATCAGAGCAGAGAATAATATAGTAAACAAGAATTTCCGCTGACTAATCGCAAAGAATCAGAGAAGATGAGTTCCGATAAATTCGAAGGACTTTCTTTTCATTTCCATAAGTGTACTACAAATGACCACCCAACCACGCTTTTTGGAGATTGCAAATCCATGATGATGTTTCATCTTAAAACGAGCTTTAATTCCCGAAGTATTAACTATCTTGTCCTACCATATTTTTGTTCACAATTAGCATGAAAAACAATCAGTATTGCAAGAATAATATCCGATTAAAAGATAATAAAATTAATAGAGTGAGTACATTTTCTGGAGAAGTTGTGAGAATAGTATTCTGATGTATGAAAGTCACGTGAAGATTGTTTACATATACATAATAATATACAGTAATTCAAGAAGCTAGGGCAAATATTGTCACGTACTAAAACGAATTAAAGAATTATATTTTATTAAGTGCAATATTGATGCACAAATGTTGTTCAAAAATTGTAAATTTGTTTGACAAAAATGCGAGTGAATGTTTGATTGACATTTTTGAATGCACGGACTGGCAGATGTTTCATTAGAGTTGAAGTCAAATCAATTCAGAGTTAAATGAATCGATCGATTCAACGTTCTAAACGATATACTAAATATGGTTCTTGTTTTCTAATCACTCGTTTTGCTTGAATCAGTCGACGTCTTTTTCACGACCGATGAGTTTTTACATTCATTTACATTCACTTCAATTCAAAACGATCAGGATTAACGACGAACCATGACCGTATCACAGAACGATAGTCGTATTTGATGCCAGCCTTGACTAATAAAAATATGTTTACGGTTTGTTACACCACGTGAAATGTTACATTTGACGAAAACATGAAGTCTAATCTCTTTAAAATGCATTAATATCAACCTGCTCAACCAGATTGACTAATTTTGATGCGTTGATTTCGAAAATATTATTTATAATACATAGTATATTGCACAATATTGAGATTAATAAACTCAGGAGTTTGAAAAGCCAGTAGCTGGAAACATCAGAGGAGTCGCCAACCATGTCAGTTGACGCAAAGAGAGACTACCGTCGTCTCGTTATTTTTCCATATTCAAAGATCAAAGAGGATACAACGCCAATCACTCATGGTTAATTAATTGAATTGAACTGTATATCATTCCAACGATTCATTTGGTTGTTGGTCTACTACTAATATAAAGGTACGGCTAAAAGCGTGTTCAGATCTGTCAATTTATCGATTCAACTCAAGAAAATCTGTACAAGCGATATCATAGAGATAGGTGAGCCAACTTCATTACTTGATGTTTGTCGACTTATGTGATAGACTTGATGAATTGAATGAATTTGTTACTGAGTATAGTACATTTAGTGAATCAAAATATATCGTAAAGAAACAATCAAAACACATGTTGATAGCAAACCATGAGTTAACAAACAGCTGAAGACGCCACATTTTGAAAGCATTCAAGGCTAAGAACAAAGACAATGTAAATAAAGTACAAAAATTACTAAAAAAGTAAAATCTTCACATTCAAAAAATAGTACAACAATTAAGTTGAGCAAAAGTTGAGGTCAATGGATACAACAGGTATGTGGAATGGCATGAGATGTATGGCTGGGTTTACAAATAAACAAACTGGTGTTACAATAGAGAAAGCGTCAAAGCAAAAGTACACAAAACAGCTCAACACTTTTACTTACGCTTTGGTTGTTTTGATTTCTCAGATAAAATTAAAGGAATAAAGAAAGATCTTAATACAAACAGTGAAGAAACACTACAAGTAAAGCAACATGAAGTATTAAAAATGTTTAAGACAAACAAAGCATGCAGTCCAGATAGCTTGACACCAACACTTCTCAAAACATGCGCAAGGGATGTATCCTTCATTAACAATTTAAGTCTTAGTGCAATATTTTGAAAACTTCGAAAATCAAACCTGTATCAATAGACGGATGAATGGAAAAAGCGCTGCACAATAGGTGCTGCTGAACATAACTGTGGTACTGTCATAGTACGTCAACCCCACGAGATGAAATGGAACACCCAGGGTCATAATTTACAGATAAACTAGTTTTTAAAAGTTGTTTAGTTTTCTTTCAAATCTAACTGCTAGTGCCTGTAAATTGGCCGCAACTACGACTCTGACTTGATAACAATTTGCAAGGGCGTCGATGGAACTTTCAAAAAATCAAATGAAAAAGGTACGCATTCGCTTTTTCTTTTGGCAGGGACAAAATCGTAATAAATCCTGATAATTCAAATTGCCTACAGCACTTAAATGGCAAGGGAATCTTTCTTTGTCGCAAGACTTGCAAATATACATTCATTTGCTACGATGTTGTAAAATATTTGCAACAAAATGATGTAATCCAAGTGGTGCTTCATTTTCTTCGAGCTCTTTTGTTTAAATATTTGTGTTAAGTAAGTATCTGTTTTATTTTACAGTCAAGTAAGATTTGTATGATACACTTATATTTTATATGTCTACCATTTAAAAAAAGGGTAAAACATCTTAGAAAGCTTCCAAAACCATTAGACCAATATGAATTTTGATAAATTGAGTGTCAACAGTTTTACATTGACTTGATTGTAGATTTTCCTTTTTCTTGTTGCAATTTTCGAAAAAAATGATTTAAAGTTGTTGTTTTTTCAATTCGAAATGCGACTCTTCATTCGAGTGTCCAATCCATTTATAAATTGTGTTGAAGAAAGCTTGTCTGAAGAGATCATGGTAGAACTCTATATCAGTACTCATTATTTCAAGTCGATGGATAGAATAGTGCGTGCCTTATGTTTGTGAAGGTTGTTTATGCCAAACAATTGAATATAGTATATAAAGACTTAAACCTTAATTCTTACATGATTCTCTTTATCTTTCTCTCTCAATTTACTGCAAGACAACATTTCAACCCTGTGTATTTAAGTTTCATAAGGATAGCCTCAGTTCAGATTGACATTCTTGAACATTAACAAGTACAATTGGAATTATCTGAATAGTGTTGGCTGATTGAGTTTTGCATTTCCAAGCAATTCTTTTTACAGATGATTTTATCTTTTATTATTTCCCCAACATGACAATTAAGTAGAAGAACAATGAAGATTATCGTTTGATTCATACGAAGTCCTCTGGATCTATGTTTGCTGGTTAGTTACCCTTCTTTCTGGTACATAATTAAACACCTTGTCAACACTTGGTCAAACAATACCACACTATTGAGCCAACTTCTTTGTAAGATTATTCGTCAAATGGTATAATGACAATATGACATAAAAAGGTTGATATATGATACTAAAGATGGCAATAGATCACTGTAAGTTTTTTGCCAAGCATGAATAGGTCATTTCTTTGCCGAGACCAATTTGTAAAGATACATGACAATTAATAGCACAGAATTAGCAAAAATACTCATCTTAAAGTTGTCAAAGTGATGATAAGTTCAAAGACGAGATTTGAATAATCGTTCACACACCAAAGCTAACTGGATGTAAGATACACGTTATCAAGTCCATAGACAACACGAAACAGACATACGCAGAGGAACCAACTCCATAAGAAAGCCACAAAAATGCCTCACTGTCGGGTATTTCTCTGACAAGACTTAGAATATTGCATATAAGGGAATGAGTTTTGTCGACTACATTAAGTCCCCGCTTACAGCCCAAACCATACAAGGCAGCATAAAGTGGGACAATAATATTATTGTATTATTATATTCTTTAAATCGAGTTCAGCTTTCGAGTTGATACAGTTCACGTCGATAATAAAGCGAGCTTGCTTCTAAAAGTATTTTTGAAGGGATATGAGTGTCATAAAAGATACAATAACATACACTGGTTAAACCTATTTTTACAGAGCACCAAGGGACAACAAATCGTTCAATCTACAGCAAGGAATGTTCTTAGTGTATTGCTTCGAATTACGTCTGTTTACGTTCGATGACTGAGTGAAAGATTGGGACAATCACATTTTCCTGACCCAGTCCTTATTTAAATGGTTGTATTTCCAAGAGCGTTTTTGAGTATTTTGCTCTCGGATGGAACCCTAAAACATTTAACAGTCAAGGCGGTTTTATAAACAATTTAACAATGAGGCCGGTATTCGACGGTGAACTCATTCCTATACCTGAGTGATATGTATAGGTAAGAGGTTTGCTAATCAATGTAAAAACATGTAGAACAAATGTAATGACATGATCATTATAAATGCGTACCGGTCGGCAGAACAGAATAAAAGTTCAATGGTAGTGTAACATAATTAATTTGTTTAAGGTAATCACATCAGTACAAATAACATCTGATGAGAAAAATGCTGGTTGTATGCATGAAATTCCCACACAATATCGCACCTTACAACACTCACTTAATTTTTAATGTGTTTAAACAATGTCAGTTGATTGATTCTGAGTATTCTGTTGGTTTTGTTGCGAGCAAATATTGATTTTGTCTTGAGTAGTTTATTTTTTCAAATGTTTTCCCTTAAACGTCAGAGATATCAGAAACAATACAATCATAATATCCACACTTTGTTAAAAACCACTTCTTATCTTAAGTTGGTCCAACTAAAAACAACGTTAAAATCAAATGCAGGTGAATAAACAAGTTGTGTATTTTCTGGACAAATTAGAACAGATGGGTGTAGTGTATAAGATTAAATACAATGATTGTCCGTCCTCCTACGTCGGGGAAACTGAGAGAAGACTGAACACAACAGTGAGGGAACACCAGCGTACATCCTCGCCCGTTGGTCTCCATGCGGAATACAACAACCACAATTTCGACGACAGCTCAGTTTTAGATTTACATCAGGGAGCCGACTGGTTCAGGAGACGTATCGCCGAGGCGATACACATTCAGCGAGAAGGGCCCAACCTCAACCGAGAGAGTGAGAGACACAGCCTGCCCCCATCTACCACGCTGTTTTGTCATGTGACCAACCGTCAGCATCCGGTCACATGACAAACAGTTCAAGCTGATGAAGCCGACTGGATGGTTGGCGAAAGCTCATGAGAGACTTTCAACTTTAATCTTGATGGTAAATGTTTAAAATTTACTCATAATAAGTTGTGAATTTGTTATCAGTAAAATAAATCGTTCTTAAAACACATTGTTTTAGATACACATTGAAGCAGAATCATGAAGTGTGTCATCGTTAACGAATAACATTTAATAATGTTGGTAATGACAATGTGTCAAAAGGACTCTTTTGCTTTTCGAGAAACTTTGAGAATATAACACGTTCGTATTGCTGTTCGTATAACTTTTGGCCCTCAATTTCTTTCGTGTATCAATGAATACAAAGGATCTGCTATGGCACTGATACCATCCCTAAATACAGAAAGATGTAAATAAGAATGAATGTCTTGTAATCTAGACGCGTTTCGATATGTTTCATTACACAACATAACAATACAGCACAGACTACGAAGCGGAGTGTGTCGCCATAGAAAAGCAGCTGCGCTAATCAAATTAGAAAGAAATAAGGGGATATTTATAACGGGGACCAGTCTACCATTTTACACCTATAAACCAACAAATCACTTGTTATAAAGCCTGATAAATCAGTACGGAATAGATGTCATCTAGCCACACCAACCACGAGATATCTGTATTAAAGAACAGGATAGGCAGACGGACAGAAGCACAAACAGAGACCACTGGTGCTGAGCCCGGTAGTGGCGATTCAGAGTGGCGATTCGTTTGTGCTTCTGTCCGGCTACGGCTGAGACCGGGCTCAGAGACCGGTGACAGAGAC
>JAUUEB010304235.1:0-21465 GCA_032362205.1 Clione limacina
TCTAAGACCCCTGGTGCTGAGCCCGGTAGTGCCGATTCAGAGTAGCGATTCGGTTGTGCTTCTGTCCGTCTACGAATTATTATTATATTAAAATGGTTCAGATCTAGAGCAATTAACAGTATTTTTTAATTTCTATAAAGGGTTACAATCGCTAGGACGTCTGGATACTGAATAAAACTCATTGTTAATTTGTAATAACTTATTTTCTACTTTCTAAAAGGTCTTCACTTCATTGGGAAACTGTTGGGCTGGTAAATGACACCCCTACCACCCCGCGAGCTACGTCCCCGGCCTATAAACATCACTTAACTGATGATATATCTTTTGTAGATTTTGATTAAGAAGAAAATAATTCCAGCCTCATGTCGCTCGACAGTATTTTTGACATTTGCAAACTTGAACTTTAATGACAAAATAAATCCTTTCGCATCCAATTTTCAAAAATCAACCCCGGACTTTTGAAACTTAGTTTATGAACAATACAAATTGAAATAGAAACTGCTTCCGGTCATCTCATTTGTATACTACAGAGTCTGGGCTGTATAGGATACCATGTTACTTCTTTTAAAAGAAGATGTTATCTTATTTACTGAAATAATACAGATATTAATGAATGTCCGCGTAGTTTCCCCTCAATTTCTCTTAGTACCTGACATGTTTCGTTTCTTAAGAGAATTCATCTTAACTAAACATAAATCTTGAAAACTCATCTCCTGTGTCCGTATCTCCTAAAAAATTGTCTATTACAAACAAAAATCAAAAGATTATTCCCCCATCTAATGATGCTTTTAGTGTTCAGCATTTCCAGAATGTTCTTTTTGAATAATAAATGCTTCTACGTAATTTACTGAGTGCGTGGATGAGTGCATGCGTGAGTATAAAATCCTCGGGTGGTACGTGTGGTCTCGTGGCCTCAAGTATACACTGTGCCCGTGTCCATTTTAGACACACTGCTTGTACTTTCTATTTTGTTTAATTATCTATTCATTATGTAAAAACCGTTTCTTTGTTTGTGCTGTATATTCTTATTGTTTTAAAAATTTTGAATTACTGATGATGTTAAACCTTTGGCTTTTAAGACTAAATAAAAACATTCGTATCTTAAATCTTGAATCTTGATTGGATCTTAGATATATTGTGTGGTGATGAAAAGAAAACGACGAAGATTAAGTGGTCATAAATGTTCTCATGAGATATACAAGTGAGACGATGCATATCTTATAGAGATACACGTAAACAAAATATGCTCTTCTTTTTTAGAACATATGCTAGACTGCGTACGCACTGAGGCCTCAAACAACTTTCATAATAAGCACCTTCCCCATCCCTTTCTTTATTATTATTCCATCGCCTTGATAATGAATGTAATGAAAGTAGTTTATTCAACGTGTTGTTGATCCATGCAATCTATAGTAAGCTTCTAATCATATATTGAAATAATATGTTACAACCTTGAATATTATTAAAGCAATGGCCGCAAAGCTGCCGACATGTTTTAGAATTATTGAGTCAAATTTAGAGCATTTTGGATCTCAAATGGGGAGGGGGGGGCATTCCCTCATGTCCCCTGGATACGCGCCTGGTCTTGAAAAGATGACCTTAGCATACACACATTTTTGAAATCACCTAAACATCCTGTGCAGACAGTCAGTAGTGTTGATTTGTGGTATAAATGTCTTGTTGGAAAGATTATGAATATTTTTTTTTCGCGCACGATTATTATTTCCGAAGATATGGGTCAAACCAGAGCAAATTACAAGTGGTCATATAATGTTCAAAGTTGTTACACAGACGTACTACTACTTAAAATGAAAGACAACATTTGAGTGTCTTCAAGTGACCCTTTCACCCCTTCACTTCTAATGGAGATGCGAACCTCTTTTTCTCTTATGTCACCGTGTACTTCATTCTCACCTTTTCTTTCCATATTAGGCCTCGTTATTCGTCAACTGCTGTTCGTTATATACCTATTTCAACTACAATTTCAATTGGCTTCTTTAGTGCAGTGATTAGCACTGCTTTATTTTGTATACCTGTTTTCAAACTAAATTTCATCGGATTTTTTAAAGTAGTAGTTAACAATTTTGCTTATGAAGCAAATAATCATGGTTTCAATCCTCGTTGACAACATTTTGTTTTTACTTATAAGTTGTAAAATAGAAAATTTGATTCGATCGCTTTTCTCAAAACCAAAATTCGACATTTTGTTCTGAACACAGCAATTTGGATTTAGAGATTGTGTTCGCGTCCACAAAGGGACCTAGTACGTCACAAGACGGCTATTATATCAAGAGCAGGGGCGTATCCAGGATTTTGAAAGGGGGGGGGGGACAAAGTTCAAAAGGGCACTTTTCAACTTAATTTTTGAAACAAAAAGGGCATTTTCCACGAAAAAAAGGCATTTCAAAAATATTAAGACATTTGTTTTACCCCTTGAAAAGATCTGTTTCTGAAAAAGGGCACTTTCTTATCTAAAAAAGGCATACTTTTACCTTTTTTTTCAACAAAAATGGCACTTTTCTGAGAAAAAGAGCATTTTCCACGAATAAAAGGCATTTTTAAAGAGAAGTATGCCTTTTTTTTCTTCTTTCCTTCTTTTTTTCTCTTCTTTCCCTCTTTTTCTCCCTTTTTTGTCTTTTTTGAAAAGGGCATTTTATCCCACCCGTAAAGATGAAAAACGCTTCCCAACCAGAACATGGCAAATCTAGAAAAGCAAAAACACAAAGGCATGAACGGCTGGTAGGATTTAAAGTTGGACGGCATATTAAAGCATTGCCCGAGCATCACTATACTCAGGGCCGTTTTTAGTATGCGCGGGGCCCTAGAATGAGATTTTTTGCAAATACCAATCAATTTGATACTTGTGGGATGGGATTCAGTAGTTTTTTTAAAAGACGTTATCAAAGCTGTGTTTCATCCTCAACAAAATCATTTATTGCGGTTTTTTTTAAAAGTCGTGAATACAATACATCGACCCAGCGCCGAAGGCCCTATGGCCCTTATCCACCTATAGGGTAGAGACGGCACTGATTATACTCTACCACCCCTCATACCGACATTGCCTGTGAAAGTAGACTTAAATACTCCATAATACTATATATCGTGAGCACATAACACAGAATATGGTCAATTTCTCACGTAAACTCAACAAATATCACCAAAAAGGTTGTTATCGGGATTCGTCTCGTCGAGTACATGTTATTAATGTACACATTTGTTGAGCTACAAACATAGGTTAACGATTAAATCATAATATCCGTTTTTTCTATGACGCCACACTGGTCATATTGGACAATAACTCAGGAAATAATAGTTGTAAAGCAAAAGCAAATACATATTTTTAATTGTCTCAGTCATACCTTTCATTTGAAAGTATTTCCGATAAATTCTGAGCACTTTTAGGTTTTGACCATTGGTCAGTTCTTGTGGTCAGTATTGTGAAATTTCCCCAGTGTGGCATCAGACAGTATTTTACACTAGCCCTATTGAACTATCAGAAAACACCATCAAAAATAGTTTATACTTTTCCAATGGGTATTCTCAGAGACGGCCAGACTACTAGTCATTAGTCATGTTTCGAAACAGCCGGTAATGCAAAGTGGGTAAATATATATTTTGGCGAAAAATACACCAGATTTAGATTATTTTTAAGCAAAAATTGTTTAAAATACGATAGATTTTCTATGTTTTCCCGTTAAAAAAGATATGAGATCCTGATTTGATTTTTTAGACTTTTTTGTCATCAAGCATGTTTTTATTGTACGCGAGGACAATGGTATTTTGTTGAGATACCATCTGGTAACATATAGTTTTATAGACAGAACCAGTACACTTGGGGGTCAAGTGTATCTTTGTAATGAGAAACACTTGTCTTGGTACACGAGTGGAGTTGACAGGTGATAATATAAAGAAGGGTGAAATATATAGGACTTCCCACAAACAATAATGGTCAATTCACTCGTACAGGGGTTATGCAAGTAATTAATTAGTTTAAATAACTGTCTTTCTTGAAGAAATACTCATCTGCATGACCTATGTACAAATAAATTAACCATGCAATTTTAGGGAAATTGTGTTTTTAGTTTTCAAAATATTGTACCTAATCGTCTCGGTAACACCTTTCATTTCTACTTTCGATGTTTTCTGAGCACTTTGCTATTTTGACTATGGTCAACCCTAGTGGTCAGTTCCCTTAAGTCAATTTTTTACGCAACATTTTGTGTCTATGACCACTAAAGATAATTAAAATTCATGTCCAGATGAGTCATAAGGGCGAAAAAAAACCTCTAATCCCCCACCACCGAGTATTGAGTCAATCAAAGATGCCACAAGAGATTAACGACAAAGGCTTTTTAAAAATTGCTTAAGTTAAACAGACTATTTCGAACTGTGGCAACTAGCCCCCTCCCCCGATTGAGATCCAAAAGTCTATAGATTTTGTACCATGTATACCTAACTAATTAAAATAAATTTGGCATCACACAAACCAAGGTTGTACCCCTATTAAAAATCCTGGCTACGTGCCTGGCAACTAGGTAACCTGTAATAAATAATTATTAGTAGACCAATACTTTTTCGTTATAACACAGTTAACTTTTCTTATTTCATTCAAAACGGTTCTTCTTTATCTTTTTTTTCATTGCTTTACTAATCAGTAAGATCACTAACACTGGCATTAAAAATCTAAAACGGTTCACTCTTTTTAAGTAAAAAAAAAACAACACCTTTTCATTAAATCAATGATCAGTTTTTTTTTACAACTTCAAGCTACTTTAAAATTGATAGAATTTTAAAATTTATGAAAGGGAGCAAGTTTATTTTATCGCACTGAATGATATAATAAGACAATCAAATCTACGATTGACTACCACGACCAAGCTTATAACTCGGATTGATAAAGATCGCGAAATTTTGACACATATGAACAAAGGCTCTTAAATGTTTAATATCACCCTTCGTCAAACTAAGAGAAAGTGGTACATTTCATGCAAAGTGCTCTGTTTGATGGATAGTTAATAGTTATACACTAGTTACTTTAGGGACCGCTCTTTTAATACGGCATACAAAATTTGACCAAATGACCTGCTATCTCCCCTGTCATAAAATATCATAAAGATGCCCCCCATCTGACATCATACTTTTTTTTCCATATTCGCAGTATCAAGAGTATATTCGCAGTATCATTCAAAAATAACACAATACATTTCAAATTAAGAAATGTGTATTGATTCAAAAACAAGAGTTAGTTTTCTGCGCTCAATTTGGAAATATTTCTTTTTTTGTTGATATTTCCATAGAGTTGCCAGCTTCATCTTATGATGTCAGAAACTGTCCGGACCCCCCTCACTGTCAGTAAAATATACCCCCTACCCCCTGACGTTATAAAAGAACGGTTCGATATTATTGCATTTGAGGGTGAAACATTTATTTTTAAATTCATTGTGTTCAAGCTACTCAACGTGAGTCAATCCCCAAATCGCAAAGGGTATTTATCAGTTTCTATTAATATCTCTAGTTGATCCGTTTCTAAAATTAGATCAGAGTAATTTCTTTAATGATTGCACCAGCCTTTAACGAAGGAAGGATATATCAAGAACTTGTGTATTTTTGGAAGTGGGGTTAACCTCTACGTGTCAACTTGGTTGACACACTTCTCAACGGGTCTGGAATAAAGTAGATCATTCTCTCTCGCGTTTCTGATGCAAACGCTGTCCTCGCACAACACGCCACTATACTAAACGTAAACAAGGATCGCGTCAGCGAGCGATTTGATTGGCTGTTGGTCCCGTGACTCAGCTCCACGTAGCCCAAGCGTCGGCAACATAAAAGACCCCGACCTGCAGGTGGAAATCGCTAGATTGTGTAGACCAGGATGGATGTATGACAGAATAGTTTAAGGTTTCCAAAAAGGCTACGTGCCTAACGATAAAGGCTATGGTTGAACGCCGAGATAAATTGAAACAAGCAAGAGGATTATAAATTGAGACGGATTGACAGATTTGTTGGATTTAGTGACGGAAAGTGATTCATATCGACACAAATTCTACCAGTCGGATATATTTTTCTCACAGATCTACAAATTTTGACAGCAAAAATGAGAACGGTAAGTTTCCATTTATTGTGCATCGAGTTTTATGTTTATTGGTATCACCACATTATACGTAAACATTAAAATATTTTGATATGGGACAGGTCATTTGATTGTTTTGATATTTGTCTTCCGGTTTGATTGTTTTGAGTTTGCCAGGCACTCGCCAGTATTTTTGGCGAGAACGTTCACCGCTTTGTTTGGTGATGTCTATTTTTAGAATTAACTTGCCCCATCAAGCTGAGGTCATATCAACTTTTCCATCGATTGCTTTGGTTGGTTGAAATTGTGTCAGCTCAGAATCTTCCAACACAATCCTCAAACTCAAATCAAGGACAATATTTTGTTCATCTGAATACAAATGAACACTCCAACTGTCAATTGCCAAACGCAACAAGAAAACGACATTTTCAATTGGTTTGTTTGGAATAAAGGCAAAGAGTCAAACCGGCGTTTATGTTCAAGGCTTGAACTTGAATCAAGCTGGCCAGAAGAGTATAACAACAGGGACAGTAATGAGTGGAAATGGAGAAAACGAAAGAAGAGACCACTTCAATTTCAACTTTAGTTCGACCTCCGTCGCTGACCCTGTAACAGTTCCTTCTGTAGCCAATTTCAATTACCATTATGCAACCTCCCTGGCCCTGGACTATGTAAAAGTAAACAAACTTTCTTCAAACATTGACCTTGTACTTGTTGATGTTGTATCTGTATTACTTATTAGAGACTTAACTTAACCAACCCAATGTTCTTTTTTTCCTTTATGAAAATAGTTAACCCTTATTTAAATTATTAAATGGCAATAGTTATTCTGAATGATTCCCCTGGCCCCACGGAAGTGGATTAGCCATAGACATATACTAGAAACATTAAGAAAAACTAAGATAAACAGCTCTGAGTCTGAAGTACACTACTAGGTTCCTCATTGCATGGTAACATATATTGCCACTACCAAAAAAAAAAAACTTTCTATATCTTCTATGAATGAAAGATGAAAATGTTAGTATCCAGGAGATCAATCTAATTTTAAATTACAACTTTTAAACTAGAAGTAGAAGTTTTCCAATGCCCAATTAATTGTTTTAACTTGTAAACTTGAGACATGACTTTCTATACAACCGTTATGCCTTATAGGTAATTAAAAACCTAAATTTGTCAATTTTAAATCATGCCCCAATTCATCTTATGGCTTGGAAAAGATAAATCCTGTAATGTTGATGATAAAGTGATGAGTGAAAATAATGATTCTGGTTTATTCAGGGTAGTTACTTACCAAAATTTACTTTTCTACTCCTCAGATTGAAGAAATATCTCTCCAACGATCTTCGGCTGTTCGCCCTAGCAGTTTAGAATTGGACAACGCACTGACTTTGGATATGGACTGTGTTTTTCCAGACATGGATATAAATTATAACAATAACAACGTGCTCCCTGGAAATTCTGGGACACGCAACAGCAGGAAGAAAAAAAGAAGACCAGCCACCAAGAAATTTAGCGGTAAGTTTTATCAACCTATATTGACTAAGATTCAGATAATTTATTATGACTTTATCTTGCCAGGTTCCTATAAGTGTGAATTTGCGTAATATGGAAATAACAGCAGAATCAAGTTCCTTCTTATTTTAAAATTTTTGCTGATTACAAATAAATAAATGTGTAGTAGTAGTAGTATAAATAATGTGTAGTATAATTTAGTCAAAGCAATGTAGTAATGTACAGATCAGTTAAAAATTGAAAATTATCAGTAAAGTAATGGGATATACTCAAATTTGACAGGTTACTGATGGATTTTGGTTGTCTTCAATTGTATCAAAGGTTAAAAACTATCTCCTATTTTAACAATTTTGCTAATCTTTTTCTAGTAATATGTGTTCTGTTATATATGATGTAAATGTGAAGTAACTTGTCTTGTTCCACTCAAAATTTTAAAGTTCAAGCAATTACCTGTTTATAAGAATCTAGATAATGTGTATCAATATTTGGATATACTTTTTTTTCTCTTAATAATTTAATTTTTAATTTCTTTTTTACAGATTTATATGAAACAACAGGGGAATTTTTAGGAAATGGATCATATGCTTCAGTGCGCACGTACAAGAACAAGGAAACCGAAAAAGAATTTGCAGTTAAGGTGTGTACACCTTACATTTTCATTGGTTTAGTCTGTGAATAAATTTCCCAAGGTCTACAGAAAAAGTGATGGAAGTTGAAGTTCCTTACAAAACGTTTTTAGATCAAAGTGTAGTGGAATTCTATGAATATAGCTAGAACAACCAAGGCTTTTAAAATTAAACCTCTTAAATGCTCAATCAAGTTAAGATAAGCAGTTATCAACTCTGGTGAGTCTCTCTATGCAAAATGTGTTAACAAAAAGTGTTGAAGTAATTTTTTTATCACATTATTGAAAACATAAAAATTAGAAATAGCTTACTCTAGTGTCTATTATTATTTGAGGCTGATGAGTTTTCAATTAAAATTGACACCTAACTGGGTTTGTATCTGGTCAGTGATTTGTGTTTGCTGTCACTTCCACTGGACTACAGTCCTGGCCTCGGTCAGGACTTAATGTGGGACCTGCCTTCCATTTGGTATTCATGTGTTGCAAAAAATGCTAAAACCCTTACATTAAATAAATGATGTTCTGAATGTTGAATTTTTACTTTAGGCGTGTATGACCATAAAATGATTCTTTAATCTTTTTTCTATGTGAGTTAATGAAAAAAAATATTGTTCTCTTATTCACAGATAATCACCAAATGTAATAGCCTTCAACGCAGCAAAGTGTTCAAAGAGATTGAAATCTTTCATCAGTGTCAGGGTAACGAGAACATTCTGAACCTGGTGGAGTATTTTGAAGAAGATGATGTGTTCTACCTGGTCTTTGATAAGATGGAAGGTGGTACCCTGCTCAGCAATGTTGAGAGTAGGGGCCATCTTAGTGAATTTGAAGCCTCCCTGGTGGTGAGAGAAATAGCCCGTGCCCTCGATTATTTACATAGCAAGGGCATTGCACACAGAGACCTCAAGCCTGAAAACATATTGTGCCAAAGAGTAGGTGAGGTGGTCCCACTCAAAATCTGTGACTTTGACCTCGCCAGTGGAGTACCTTGTGGTGGCAACAATTCTGATGGCAGCAAGACGCCAGAGCTGTTGACCCCAGTTGGTTCTGCTGAGTACATGGCCCCAGAAGTTGTGGATGCTTGGGTTGGTGAATCCTTCTCATACGACAAAAAATGTGATCTTTGGAGCCTTGGGATTATTTTGTAAGTTATACATTGTATTTTGTCAGTAATCTGAATTATTTTGAACAGTCCATGTCAATTGTCAGTCTCAATCATTACATATCTTTTGTCTCATGTTTTGGTTTTAATGACAGTGAGAATCTACTTATCTTTGTAAAAAGTATAGATTTGTGTCTAAAATTATGCTGTTAGTGTCACTGGCATGTCTTAAAGCTGTGAATTGTCTAATTTTTGGTGAAAGCTATCATTTTATAAGAAATTTAAGGCAATTGAAATTGAACATGTTCAACACTTTTTATTCATTTTCTTCTTGCCATATCAATATCAGTCATCTTGACTTGTTGCCATTGTAAATAATGGGAGGACTTGAACAACAATGCATGATGAATCGTTTTTTGTTTTTTCTTGGCGGTTGGGGAGTCCTTAACAAACTTTTAATATTATAAGTATTGAAATATCATCTTTAAGATTCATAGATGTCACTCCTGCCTAGTCAGTACTTTTCAATTTATTCAGCACATTTTCTACACACCGTAGTAGAATTCACGTTTCCTATCACTGAGAGTATGATGTGGGTAATGCTGGTAATAATTTGCCTAAAATGTGTGAGTTATTTTTAAAAAATTGTTTATTTATGGATCGATTTCTTGTTCTCATTTCCAGGTACATAATGTTATGTGGTTACCCACCATTCTATGGTCAGTGTGGAGAGGAATGTGGATGGGAGCGAGGAGAAGCATGTCAGGATTGTCAGGAACTTTTGTTCACCTCTATCCAAGATGGAGAATATGAGTTCCCTATGGATGAGTGGACAAGTGTATCTGAGAAGGCTAAGGAATTAATCAGACACCTGCTTGTGCGCAACCCCCGTAAACGCTACTCTGCAGCTGATGTTCTCGCACACCCATGGGTGACCTCCCCTGCCGCTGCTACACCACTTGCCACACCTCACATTCTAACAAGGTAAGAGTTATAGTTTCCACCTTTCACAATGCCATTGCATTCTAAACTTCTGTAATATTCCATAGCCTTATTAGCATTCAAATATAAAGACAACATATTACTTCTCATACATATCATCTCAGTATATATAATTTGTAATGTAATTGAATAAAAAACAACATATATATGAAACAATAATTATAAGACTCATCAGTTTTTTTTAAAAATATGTTACTAATAAACTATCACCTAGTTACAAACTAAAGCATTATTTCATATATTAGAAGTTATTGAAGGGTTAACCTGGTTTATTATATGGACTCTTTGACTAGTTGAATTGACATGTCAATATTATGCAACTTTTAATTACTCTTCGTTTTCATAAAATCTAATAAATTTGATTTTTCTTGTCTACAGGAACAACAGCACAAAGGATCTTGAATCCTTCGCTGATAAAGCCATATCCATGAACCGCATGATGCAGCAACATCTTTTTATTTCTGGAGCACCTACATTCAGGATTGGAAGCTGCTCTGGTCTACCAGGTAAAGTGAGTGAGGAAAGCAGTGGGGATGATGAAGGGAATCACAGCGATGAGAATGACATTGACTCCATGCTTAGCTTTGAAATTACGCGTGGATTGAAATTGTCGCCACCAGGCTTGTCCAGTTTAGCAAAACGTCGAATGGAATACAACAACTTCCGTTTCACCAGTAGCTGTTCTCAAAGTGACAATCAGCACCATCCATTAATCACTCGCTGTGGTTCAGCCGTAGGAAGTGTGGACAGCTTTTGTGTCAGTTCTGGGAGCTGGCAGTGAATGAACACTACCAAAAAGAATGTTTAGGGCCAACCACCACAGTACTTTTTCTTTTTTAAGTTCTCGTTATTTATGCATAAGTGACATCAGCTAATTAAAGTAGTAGTGATTTCCTTTTTGATTATTGGGTTTCATTGATTTTGAGATTTTCAATCATGAAGCAAAATTGCTCAAAATCATGAAAAAGAATATAAACTGAAGAAATTGAACAGCAACATGAGTTTATAGATACTAAATTGTTTCTTGTAATACTAGATATGTATTCATTTTGAATTCAGTGGACATATATCTACATCAGAGTATTGCAACCTAGATACATTTCCTAATGTTATATCCTTTGTAAAGGAATGAATCTGAAGATGATTGTACTAGAAAATATTATTTATAGTTATTTGCACATATACATACTGTAAAAATTCAAAGCCCAGGCTGATTTCTAATGGGCCAACTTTTTGTACTTTTTTGTGGATCTGGTGTCCACATTTATTCATGTTCACAATTATATGCTACATTTTTTACCTTCATTCAGTTGCATTTTTTTACATTATAGGGTTTAGTAATGGGGGTAGTTTTTTTTTCTACATTAAAGAATGTTATCAATACTTGTTTTCATGTGCTTTAAAATTGAAAACTTTTGAGATTTCTTTGTCAAAAGAATACCAAATGCCCAAGTACCTTATTTACTGCTTGAGGACAAACTGTTTCGAACAATATTAAACAAAAATGTGATATACTTACCTAGGTTTGTCTCTGTAATTCTTTGCCATTATGTTTGCATTTTTTTTTCAAAGTTAATTCCTTTACTATTCCTCCTCCCATGGAAGGAGCTGGGAACTTTGGAAAGCTGTTGCAAAAGTTCTTTTTTTGTGCTAAAATTTAAGCCTTATTGAGTTTGAAGTTTAGTTTTAGCAACGTTTTTGTTACTGTTGATTTTTATTTGACTTAGGCTATTTGTACTGAGGACAGTACACAATTATTGTCTCTTACTTTAATGATTAGTTTGTTGAATAGTTTCTTTATTTTGTTTTGTTATTATTTACAGTTAAGCTAATAACTAATAATTTGAATTTCCCCTTTAGGTTCATCATTTTATGTAAATTTGTTTCATCTGATTTGGAAAGTGTACATAAATAAGTCATCTTTTTTAAGATTTGTATACATTTGCTCGTTCCATTCCATAGTTTAGTCGGTGGTTTTCAGGGACTTGTAGCACATTGTTGTTCACAGGTTGTTGTGAAAATTTCACTGTTTAGTATTCCTTTCATCATCAGATCGTTCTTTTCTTGGGGTACTCCCAAATAACTTCATCTCATTTCATTGCCTTTTCTTAATCATGTACCTTCAGCGCTGAGCCATTTCTTCAACCGCAGCATTATTAGAGGAAAAAATTCATATTAAAAAAAATCCATCCAATATTTATTTTATGTTTATCATGTCTTTCCAAATGTGCTCATCATTTTCATAAATGTCAACAGTTAAGGTTCTTTGTCAAAAGATAATTGATCTGTTGATATTCCCACAAATCACTCACCCATTTCGCTGCCCACATTACGACCTCAAACCTGTCTATGACAGGTATCAGTATATGGTGCCATTGTGTCAAGTCTTCACCGGAAGAATGATATCACATAAGATGGTTTGAATCAAAAACTGTAAGAATCATTCCAGCTGTATCTATATTAAGCCTGTGTGTTGACATATCCAGTTTTGATTGTTTGTTAAATTTGAACAGCAACATTCTTGTCAACTCATTGGCATTGACAGTTTTATGTCTGTGTATACATCCATACGTGGAACATTTGTGAGACATATTGTTTTGTTGTATGCCTACATAAGTATTTTTTTTACGTCACGGTACATGTGAACGCTGAGTCTTTCAAACTTATGATGTGTCATGGAGATGCCTGCTGTTTTTTTTCTATTGTAATTTTTTTTTAAAGGTTAATTGATATCCTGGTAAATGAGTGTTCATGAAAACTTATGGGGGATAAGTTTTTCATAAATGATCACTCGAATTATTAATTTTTCTTCTGAAAGAGCATAATTGATGTGAATCTGATCAGATCATATTTTCCATTTTTTATTTTTATACCAGAAATTGTGCTTAGCATATTTTTTATAAGGCCTCGTGACTTTAAAAGATCTTCCCAAAAGTGTGCATGAGAGCAATTTGATGTGTGTAAGCTAGTCAGAATAACTACAAACTTCAAGGGTACACTGTTGAACATTTTGATTTCGGAAAGCCATAGCCATTCGAGTTGGACTGGTTGTTGTATGTTAAAAAAATTAACCATGTTGTATGTCAATTTTGTATTTGTCTGAAAGGACATTGCGCCACCTGTTATATATTTGTATGTGTATGAACGCAGCTGATTGTTTAAAGTCTGGCTAGGATGATATATTTTGTAAGAGATGATATATATTTTGTGATAAATAGTATAAAACAAATTCTCAGATGCTGGTTATGTTAAAGCATTTTCTGTTGACAACTACTGTATGAATTGTTGTATGCGCTGTAGAAATAAAACGTACTATATCTTTATTGAACATTCTAGAATGATTGGCATAGTCTGTGATACAAGACACCCAATGTTATAAAAAAAGCCATCACATTATATAGGTAACACTAAAGCTCTTTTGTTAGCTGTCCTTTGTTGATGACAGCAGTATAGAAACAGCTTCTTGAAAAAATACCACTATATAACAATTACATGGATATGATTGATTTTAACTGATCTCCTTTTTGCTAAATCTGTTACATAAATGTAACAGGCTAAAGTGTTAATTCTTTTGAAGTACTTTAAAACATGGAATATTATCATAAAGATTGAGACGAATTTGTGCCCTGTCATGCCAATGGTTAAATGCCCTCCCCTTGCCCCTTTGTTAATCCAAGAAAATGTGAAGGGAAAATAACGAATGCTGACATTGGTTTTAAAACTGAGTGCATGGCAAGCTGAATTATTATCTTTTGTCTGTTGAGGTGTTTTAGCTGTCTTTGTTACTTTTACCTTTGAAAACATTGAATGTGACAATTGTTATGTTGATTATAAATTTGAAGTATAAAGAACAATATTGTATGAAGCCCTGTGGTGAAAGTAGTTCTATTGAAATGGCAGAGAGCAACTGGTATGACTGTTGAAAGTTCTACTGCAACAGCAGAGGGCTAGAAAAAAAGAAAGGCAGCCACAAAACTTACTCATTTGTGTTCTCTAACTCAAAGATTGTCATTATGCAATGTTTGAAGAAGCTTTGCTCATGACTGTCAAATTCAGCACTTTGATATTATTTCGTCGTCAGAAAAAAATGTTGAAAAGAATCAAACAAAAATAAGTTTGAGGCAGGATTGCAATTTTTCTCTGATCTTGATGGGGATGTCGAACCCACACTATGTCGTATGTTGACTTGTTTTTTCCTCCAACATCGTGAATGTGCCTTGGCTAGTTGAATCTCTTTTGCACCTGAAAAGTAAACCACCTGACTGGAACACAAGAATGCTAGAAATGTTAAATTGTTTCAGTGATATTCTGCAAGTGGGCATTTACTTGTTTGTTTTGCAAAATGTGACCCAACAGTAAAAAAAAACTTATAAAAAACATTAAATATGTATATTTTTACCATGTTGATTGTTTTACTTGTTGCGAGATGTTTCTTTCAAACCATTGATTGCATATGTATTGTATGTTGGTATACACGAGATCTCCTTTGCAGTTAAAAAGGGATACATATGAATCAACGAATGGTTGGTTCATTTCTGCCAAATGACTCAAAAATGTTTGTGCATTTACATATGAAAAATTGACCCCCACTTCAAATTGGTTGCTTATCAATTCCTAACTTAATCACTTCCAAAATCAAAATTGTAACATCCCATTATCAGATTTTCTTCTGCAAATTGATAAAATCTGCCCCTCAGAAAGAGGATTTTATATTTGGGTTGCATTGGAAGCTAAAGGGATTGATAATCTTATAAAGAAAATGTCAACTTGTAGGTTGTTTGTAAGTTGCTTCAAAACAATTTGAGTTTAATTTCTTGTTTATTTTTTTTTAGTTTCGTATAAGAAAATAACCAAGACTAGGTCTGTTAAATTCTATCCCATACTTGTTATATTCAATGTCTTTCAAAAAGTATGGGAATGATAACAGTATGCTCATTGTGGTAGGGAGCTTTTTCAGCTTTCGGGGAAATAATCTAGTCTTTCAAATCTAAAAGGACCACTCTCTATCTGTTAGAGAAGATCTAGATATTTGGTGCTAGAACCTGGTCCTTGGAAGGATTATTTGCTCAAAACGGTTAAGGTTGTCTCTCCCTTCCTCGCGTAAAAACTGACCAACCACATTCTCCTGTGGGATACTTGTGTGTGTGTTTTGATTATTATTTTCCAATTTATGACAAGGTTGTGTTCATTTACTTTTATTTTTGTTGAATGTTTTAAAATCAAGTCATGGATGACATGAAATTGAAGAATTCTTGCAATATGCACTCAATCATCCACAGTCTGTTGGTAACGGGTGGGGGGTCAGGGGGGGTTGTTACGAGGGATGGGACTATATATATTTGTTTTTTGATAGGGTGGGTCTGAAAATATAGTTTATGAAGTTTTTGTCTCATTTGTATAAAAGCCATAAAATTAAAAAAAATTGTCTCACACATTTGTATAAATTGACAATGCTTTTGGCTGTAACCTGCATTCAGATTTGATACCAGTTTTTTAACATTTGTCATTACTATATTGGAAATGCATCTTGTAATTAACCAAAAATCTAATGCAAATATTATATTGTCACTTGAAATGTGTCAATGTCAGAATTATGAATTATTGTGTGTTTCTCTCAGGGGTTTGTGCATCGAAGTCCAAAATGATAGACATCTAAATTAGATGTACTCTAATCTTAGGCTTCAAAAATATGACGAAATTGTCATTATAGTCACAGCTATTTATAGCTGTGGATGTTTTTACATCACTGAAAAGTGCTTAATAAAAATCAAAAGATGAAAATATCACATGAGTTTGCCTTTTCTGTTGTGTATGTATTTTGTCATTTGATTTTGTATTCAATATAACAGCATTATTGGTTATTATTGAAAGGATGACAACAGTCAGTGCTGACTAGTGTTTGTGTGGAAATAAGTACTGCGTTGTTCATTTGAATGGACTACTATAGTACTAAACTAAGGACCATCTTACAGCTGGCTTGCAATGGTAGATAAACTAGTGACATGTTTATCACTATCAATACATTATAATCAGAAGCCCAACATAGGGAAGTATGGTTCGAGCAAATCGTCCTCAAAGAACAATTTTCTTTTGAGAAAAGGCCAAGGGTTCAAAGCAAACATTAGATTTTGTATTTCTGGGTCGTTCTTTTAAGGACAGGTGATCCTTACATTTAACAGATTAAACAATCAAGACCTTCAGTTGAAATACTGATTGATAGAACTTTACTCTTTTTCTCCTACTTAGTTATATAACATTCTTGGGTTAAAGAAGGCTAATTTAAGCTTATAAAAGCAAAATAAATATAAGTTGTTTACACCAACAGTTTTAAGAGTACATTATATAAATAAGTACTTAATTAGCCAGCCAGGTAAACCGCAGTGCCAATTTAATTATTGTTGGCAGACTGACAAAGAGGCATGCCTCCAACCTATTTACGTCAGGAAGTCGACCGAAATATCTGGGACCTGGGATATATTATTTGCGAGGTTGCCATTTTTAAAGAGAGTTAACCCTTATTCGGAACCCAAACAAAGAACTCGTGTTTTCATTTCACGATATTGACCTTTCAACCCTCGTTTATTTTGTTCCGCGTGGGTGCTCCTCTTTTGAAACCGCAAGTCTGTGAGGTGAAATTGGACGATTTCCAAAGTAGGCGTTTGTGTTCTCCATAGTCCAATGAGCTTTTGGGACATCAGCTGCCTGCTGATCTAGAGCATTTTAAGTATAGCCACACAGAACAATACGTGGGCTCCTGTAAGTTTGTCATACCTAACCAATCCTTTGAGCTTGTTTTGGCGTGATTCTTTGGTCTGTTGCCCATTTTTAACCCTTTTGGTGGCGTCCTTGCTTTAGTTGTCCGAGATGACCTTAGAGCGGGAAGTGTGATGGTTTAAAGGCAACACCTACATCGAACATGCGTGACGTCCTTGGTGTTTACCTGACCAGTGCATTATGTATTATTGTCACTGACCATTGGTCATGGTCCTTGGTCAGATGATAACTTGTAAATGCTGTTAACTTCTGGTTGATTATTACCATGTCTGTGAGGCATGTTATTTTTAGCAATCAAAGTCTTACTGACATTAGCACCGAAGTGACCGGTCTATGTTGTGAATAAAGTTTTGTGAAGTCCTCCACCAAAAGAGTCTCGATCGGCAAGGCCGAGAGGAAAATATATAGAATGTGGACTAACCTTGCGGGAAACCTGTTGTAGGTAATAGCTTCATTGTTTCTGGTGTCTGGAATGTGTCCAAGGATGCTATTCCCTAATGCTGGATATAATAGCAAGTACTGACAGACAGTAGTACAATGTTATTTCCACCTGGGGGCTTACTGAACATTGAACCTCGTACTTTGTCCCACAAATCCTATCATTTTAGGGGCTCAAGTGGCGCTGCCACTGCTGACAGAGCATCATTCTGAAAATCAACATACAGAAATTTGCATTATTTATATCCTTCTAAAATGACATAGACAAGATACCTACTCGATAAGCAGTGTAGTTCTTCCCTGGAGGAATAACTTATTAAGTTAGTCTTCACATTCGATTGCGTCAGATTTGCATGATTTGTCACCCATTCAGATCTGTATAGTGCAATGTTTTGTAACAGAAACAGTTATAAAGATATGTTTTACATTATTTATGTATGTAAAAGGGTAGTTAATATATTAACCAAAGTACCAATTTATATTTTAATCAAATACTCATTAATATGCATTGCTGATCAAGTCTACGTAATAGTCAGGCACGTAGCCAGGATTTTGAAATGTGGGGGGGGATCTTGGATATTATCAAAGCAATGGCCGCGCATCGGTCGACATTTTTTGCAATTGGTTAAAATTGTGCAAATTTAGAGCAGTTTTGATCTCAAATGGGGGGGGGGGGCATTCCCCAATGTCCCCGGGCTACGCGCCTGATGGTAGCTCTTGTTTCTCAACATCCATCAAGGAACTGACATTATTTCACAAAAAAGAACAACTGAAGTGATGTAGATATCAAAAGTTATTTCACTCAAATTTTTCTCCCTGTGAGTGGGAACTCACTGAATTGTTTTTATCTTTCCTGACACGTTTGTACAACCAAACAGGAAGTTAACGTACAGAGTACTTGAAACACGGGTTACTAAGTACAGATTTTGTCAAATGAAAAGTTCTGTAACAATGGAAGTAATTCAGATGGTAAATAACAATGACAATGAATACCTCAATTTTTTCTTATAATACAATTTTCGTATTCTGTTGTGACGGGGTATTTTGAGTGGTCCCGAGGTGCCTCTTATAATGTGTTGATCCATAACAATTCTTTACACTTTACACCCTTCTTTCAAAAGTATACCCCAAAAGCAAAAACCCACTGTTTAGTTTGTAATATGTTTCTTAATGCAAACATTATCAACAAAAGCTAGAGTACAAATTTCACTTTAAACCTTTAATACATTTTGGGACATTTTAAATGACAGCTCGCTTCACGTTCTTTAGAATGCTTTCTATCTGTCATGTAGCAGGCTCGTAGCTTGGGGACATGGGGGAAACTCCCCCCATTTGAGATCCAAAATGCTCTAAATTTGCCCCATTCTTAACTAATCTCAAACATTTCTTTGATTATAATGCTCTTAATTGCTCTAAATTTGCATTATTTTAAATCCATCTAAAAAATGTCGGGCGCTTTGCGGCCATTGCTTTGTTAATATCCAAGGTTGCCCCCCCCCATTTCAAAATCCTGGCTACGCGCCTGCTATGCAGTATCGCTTCTATTATTCATTAACCGCTATTACATTTCATTGTTAAGCAAATTGTAGGTTACAGTCCCGAGATCCCTTTCGACAGCTGCCTGCTGGAGCTTGAATGAGATGTGTCACATCGTCCCTGACTATCTTTTTATCCGTCACGGGTCTTTTGTGTTTCAACTCGTCAAAACTCGGTGAACGGTTCGGCGACTGGTATTAACCCTTTACTGCATCTTATTGACTTGTTAGCTGCTTATAATACAGTGTGGACAGGAGGGGATGCTGATCATGAACTTAAATAACAGATCATGAATGAAATTAATATTATACACTCTGGTCACTCACTAACAGCATACTGATGCCAGCATCTGGTGTTCTTTTGCGTGGTCTTTGTTGTATTACAAAATGAAATATTGTTTGCAACTGGAACACATTTAATGTTGTGAGCTTTAGATAACTAACATGTGACTTTACATAATAGAAGGCAAAAAAGCTAAAGACATTATATAACAGTTCTATATACCTTTTCGTCAATGGGTAACGAAAATAACATTTGTTTGAGTGTATATTTTATTCAGTCATCTATCCATCCTTATTTATCTAAACAATACTAAAGACTTACTTATTTCATATGGTCTATGGTTGATTTATCAGATTACCTGGTTACTTTTAAGATCCTGTTGGTTCACTCATGAACTCTGAAGTCTTATAATTTTTACTTAGAATTGTATAAGATTTTTAAGTATATGTGACTGAAATTGGGAAACTGGGCATTCACCTGTTTCCACCTTTGCTGGGGGACCTTGCTGTTTTTATCTAGTTAGGCCGTGGCCACGAGGCGATAGCTTAGGTAGACTCATGGCTAATGTTCCCTTTTCCCCGTTTTGAGATCATACGAAACCTAATGTAATTCATTTTAATGGCGCGTTTGTGTGTGTGTGGATGTATATGGACGCTTAAATGTGCATTTAGACTTTTACTCTGGATTGTTGAAAATTATAGTTAGTTAATTATTAGCTACTGATCAACATGTTTAAACATTTGTCTTTGTATAGTGATATGCCAATTTTTATCATGTGAAGCGCCTTGAGCTTGCAAAAGGAAAGGCGCTATACAAATGCCATTATTATTATTATTATCATCATTATTATTATTATTATTATTATTATTATCTATCTATCTATCTATCTATCTATCTATATATCTATCTATTTATCTCTTTTCTCTACCTGCGACTCAAAGCCAATCGAAAGACAAAGACGAACATGAATTGTATATGTTTATGGTGAACAGAAAAGGTAGTTAGTCTATTTCACTGTTCCAAGAATATAATCACATACATTTTTTTTTGTAAAAACCGAACATAATATAATATATAAATAGTGATACCCGATGATATATTCATTCTCCAAATAACACATGCAGCGAAAAGACTTTTCAACTCCATAAGTGATATCACACTTACACTCTTGCTTACAATGCTAAAAACATACAGTTTCTCATTTTATGTATTTTAAATTTGGCTTTGTGCACCAGTTTATACTAACCAAACAAGATAGATACTAGATACGAGCATGGGATTAAAAAAATCATAAGTGTAACTTTACATGGCTGCGGAATATATTTCTAAGAGGCTTTGTATATATGATTAAACTCTTGACATTTCTCGGTGACCTGGCAAGCTGCCCTTGAGTAAGTCTGCTGGAAGCCAATACAAACATTGTGAAGTGAATGTTGGTTCAGGATTTATTGCTTTTAGGACATCCGTTATTATGACGTCATATTGCGGCATCAATGGTGGTGTTAATTATTTCTGTCTTGTGCTTATCGCGTGCTGAAATGGTTGATATTGTCGGATATTTTTTGATCGGACACTGAACAACTGAAACATTCTTAGCACATACACTAAGTCAAAGGACAAATCTGGAGATCTCTAATGATTTGTCTTTGTAGAGTCAAAAGTGAAGAATAAGTTCTTGCCCCCAGCCAACAAACTTTCAAGACCACTTTGCTTAGATGCCACCCAGGGTGTTGACTGCATTGATATCGATGGTCGATCTGGGAATGTTCTTTAGAGCTTCATGAATAGGAGAAACGGTTGGTCCATTGATAGAGCTTAGTAGAATAATTGCTTTGATGCTGGAGATCTCAAAAGTGTTGCCATTGACTACCACTTTAGGAGATATAACTTACTAGAATTTCGGGTCGATAACGCTCCCTTAATTCGTCAATTTGGTCGTTACGCTCCCTGTCATTGCAATTTTATCATCACATATATTCAAAAGTGGCAAATTTTCTCCAAAAATATTATTAATTTAAAAGTTGTAAACACCTGGTACAACCTCTTAGAATCAGGTCAGCAGAAGAAGAAAAAGAAGAAGAAAGACCAATCATCCCCTATGGTTTTAAATGCACTTTTCAGATT
>JAUUEB010304236.1:0-12864 GCA_032362205.1 Clione limacina
AGCATTGACTTAGCTACAAGGGTAGTCTGGTTGAGAAGGACTGGTGTGGGTTCAAATCCCACTCCTAGTGAAATTTCGACCTTTCAAGAAATTGAAAATTAAACTACATACAGTTATAACAATAGATAAATTGGTAAATAAAAAAGAAAACTTCTTACCACTGCTCCTTTTAGCAAACATGGTTGATGAAGAAGCAAGTTCTTCTGATTTCTTTATTAGTTGGTCCAACTTTTGTTCCTTTTCTTTAACTGGAAATATAAAAGTTCAAAACCATTGTAAATTTTGGTGGTTAGTTGGTTTAGTTAGAGTTTTTCTTATCTTGCAACATAGAAGGTTATGTGCAAGCTACATTAACATCTTGATCAAGCCGGTAAAGAGTGTAAGAAGTCATGCTTATTCAGGTGCCTCATATTGGAGGCGAGGATATCAAAAAAAGGCAACATCATCTCCTTGCAAATTTGAGGAAAAGTAATCAGTCTGTTTTCAAGGTTTTTTGGTATCATTATATAGAGAAAGATTAAAAATCAATATTGTCAAGAGTATTTTTGTTTTAAATCTACACTACTAGAGTTTTTCAAATAGCTTTTACAAGAGAAGTTATTCTGGCTGAACAATCACTGAAGAGTTCCTTTGTTCTTGCTGCATTCAATAAAGCATAAATCCTGCTTGTGCTATAAAATGATACATTCATCTACATAAGCTTGTTTAGTGTTTACTATGTTTTCTCTGTAATCCCGCCATGAATCTAAATATGAACAAATATGCACCATCTTCTGGATGCACTTTATACTCGGGTTGCACCTTCAATTAACACAATTATCTCTTTCTCTATTAATAGACCATGTAAACACCAGCTGATAAAAATAGTTAATTATGATACATGTTGTTCTCAAACTAACAGGCAAGACCTGATACTTCAGCCATTAGTTATACACGGTTTCATACAAAGGATGAACGAGCAAGACTAAATGACAAACTACCAGGGTAAGTTATGTAAAAATGTAAAATCAGTTAATATCAATTTAATTGGAATAAGAAGAAAGTGCTGATATTGAAAATGGTGATGCTCAATCTACAAAGATTAGAGCAATGTTGTTAAACATGCAACCATGTGATACATTTCTTAAAGCTAAATAAGCTTAACAACGTAAAACAAAATAATTAATATTGTATTCAATAAGTATATTTTGTTCTATCCGCAGTCAGAAACTATTTGAGAGAAAAGCATAAAATTCACAGGATCTTACATTAAATGTATTGGCTACAAAGTTGTCAAAATTGTCAAATGTCTACTACAAAGTGTACCACAAAGTTTTCCTTTCATCTTTGAAAACATCTTGCAAATAGAGCAGCTGATCTAATTCTTCCCATTGATATTGGTCAAATAAAAAAAAAAGGATAATAACATAACCTATCCCAAGTTTAAACATCACTGGAAATCAAAGAATAAAATCCAGTGCATTTAACAACATTGAACTGGCTGAGCTTTAGTATGAGATAGCTATGTTTAGAAGTTCTTGTGTGTGCATGAAATAAAGAAAAATTAAGAAATCATGGTTTAAACGAATAAATTATTGCAATCTGTGCTAAGATAAACAATTATAAGTGATGCAAGACTTACTTGTGGACTAAGATTTGAAAACAAAGTAATAAACTATCATTTCAATAACTTGTATTTTGAAGCCTCTTTGCTTGACTAGACATATACTAGTTTTTATTTCGGATATTCATCTGTTTGAACTAAGTTACGTGAAATTGTTTATGGCGTTGGTGGTTTTAAAGATTACACTTTATCTGTTTCTAAACCAATGTTCACTATTAATAATCAGTTATCAAACCCTATTTTTTATGAAATAAAAATTTAGTTTTCATATTTTTTTAGTCATTGTATACCACTAATCACAAAATAACACTATGCTAAGTTCCTGGCAATCCCTGAATTTGTTTTCATGCTTCACTTTGCCCATGACAAGTTTCAACATTATTTAATTTAATTATTATTTTCATAACAAGAATGATTTGAACGTTTACCTTCAAGATTTTGAAACGAAGCTCTAGCAGGAGCTGTTTTCATATTTGAAGAAGTAGTAACAATGTGCTCACTGAGTCTGATGGCTGACATTCGTGCAGCCCGGGGAGAAGGGGCATCCTTTAATGGTACTGGATCATCTGAAAAAAAATAATATCTTTAAGAATAGTGCTTCTTTTGTTAGGTATCTAAAATACTTTAATGAGTATGCCATGAAAAGCTAACCTTATGACTATTAACATACTCTTTGATCTATATTATTACAGTATGTTTGATCAATCACAAACTAAACATCTTCTTAGCTATAATATAAACCCAAACTATTTATTGTTAATAGATCCATTCCTAAAAACAAAAAAAAGAATCAAATATAATATTATTTATTTCAAATTACAATGGAATTCTTGAAATAAGAATCCACCCAAGTTGCATTCTGAAAATTCCCACATGACTGGTTGTTCCAAATTGTTTCTCTATGTCTGTTCAAGCATTTCACAATAATCTCGAACTAAAATGTGAATAATTGGCACCAATTTAACATGTACAACAGATAAGTTTTATCACCCATTTGCAATAAATTTAAAATTAGGCTCTGATATAAAATGTTCATGGATTGAATAGTGAGCGGGGAAGCTCCAAAGAGGTATATGATGAAGATAGGCTGGGTTACATTGTACATACAGAGACTAGCTGCATGATATTGAAATACACACTGAATTAATTAGCAGAGTTTAGGTTCCTCACACATCACAGACAGGGTTCATCTAACATGACAATTTTTTAAAGATGTTATTAGTTCTCAGTCAACCTTACACTGCTACACTTTATTTCATCCTTAGTGAAATTTGAAATTAATAACGCTTATGATTTAATTGTTAGATAAATTGTTGAATTTCAAACTATAGCAATTTTATTTTTCTATACCATAAAATCTAAAAAAATATGGAAAAGGTCTAGTCAATTTTAGAAATTTAAAAAAGATATTCTAAAGATTGCTATTCATTCCCTAATAAAACATTCATAGTTAAGATAAACACCACAAAAGAGAAATTTTTGCAGAGATAACAGGCTTAACATCTTCTATTAGAGCATACTTACCAAATCAAGATATACCGAAAAATGTAAGGACAAAGGTATGCAGAGAGTTGGCAGAGATAGATGAGAGAAACAGAGAAGAGACATAGGGAATGAGGAATATCCCCTGCTGTTTGCTTAAATATGAGCTAAATAACTATCAATATTCTAGCAGGAGTTAGGATGTATAAAATAGAAGAAAGTAAAAACTGACATTCTGATGAAGACTGAAAAGTGCAGATAGCCTTCTATACTTTCACAACACCCAAGCACTAAACTTAGCTTAGAAAGCACCAAAAGAAAAGTTATAAGGAATAAAAGGGTAGTTATATCTTGGGGCACATTAAAGGAAGACAGGAGGGAAAGGGATGGTTCATACATTTTGTAAACTTTGAGATGCAGCAGACTACAATGACATTTTTAAATTTAAGGTGTATTTCAAGATATACAGGGGCAGGCATACGTTTTGAAAATTAAAAACTGATAAAACTAACAGAGTTTTCAAAATCCTGATTAGGATTTGTGAAATTGTATCAAAAATGTTATTTGTATCTGCTCATCAAAATCTGAATAAAACTAACATCAGAGTCTGGGCAGGAATTTAAAAGAAGGAAGTTATTGGACCAATATTTTACAACACCACAAAGAAAAAAGTGATTTATTTTGAAATGCTTCAAAACACACTTATACCCAAGCTGAAACAAAAGCATGTTATTGAAGACTTTTAAATTCAACAAAACAGTGCTCCCAGCATTATGCCAACATTGTGCTCGACCATAACCAGGAACTTATCCACAGATGGATAAGACAGGGAGACTTTTTGGAGTGACCTGTATGATCAATCTCACCTTGATTGATTTTTTTGGGGTATGGTAAAAGATGTTTTTAAAAAAATGCATAAACAGTTTCTGAAATAATAGAATTCATCTGTGATGCCTGTTACAAGATTGACGATGACAAGTAATTGTTGCCAGTTTGTGCCCCTAAATTAACTGGGTTTTGTAATTGAAACAAAATAAAATAAACCTTCCTGAACAAAATGGTCAAAATAGATTTAAAAAAAAATATTTGTTGGTCTTTAATAATGTCAAATTTTCAAAGGTGTATGTCTTCTTTTGCCCACATCTGATACAATGATACAAATCCTGATGTGATCACTTTTGTGTTGTTGTTATTCTTTAAGATAAAGAACTCGAAAAAGCAAAATGAAGGAATAAATATTCTGTTTGTCAAAAAGCAACTGTGCAAATTTACGGTTTGATGGTTACTTGTTGAGAATGGTGAAGTAAGGAATCTAAAACAAGTGAAACTGTTAATCACTTCAAGCCTCTGCTACTTGATAAAATTGTACCCTTTAAAATCAATCATGTTCTCACCTGCATTTATGACACCTCCGGTCGAAAGGTGCCACTTGTTGTTGTACTTTAAGTTTTAAGATGTCGCCTTGTAAATGTGATTAGGGGTGACGTGTTAAAATATGTTTTTTTCTTGTTTTCTTTTCCTCAACCTTTTTACTTAATGAATTATAAAGATTCTGACACAAATTGAAGACTTTTGTGTGTTAAATCGTATTTTGAAAGACAGCAGTTCCTGTTACAGCCTGTTGTTCATAAAAGATTGAGGGCTCTTTTTTCAAAACCTTTGTATTCTCCTATCATGCCTATAGAATCCAATAATTATTCTGTTTCCTCGAAATGACTTAATTTTTTTCCCAAATAAGCATGAGAGTGTCTGGATCAGAAAAACGATTTTTGAAATTTGCAACAAGTGGAACCTTTTGATAGGTAGTGTCACATGTACTGGTAGTAAATATATACTATGTGAGACACCATTAAGTAGAGACACCATAAAGTAGAGACACCATTAAGTACACCATTAAGTAGGCACACCAATATTTTCACAGTTGGGATTGCTTATCACCATACCTGTTTAATTGACAACATGGTTAATGTCAAAAAAATAGTAAAAACATATATTTCTCTGGAAAGGAATAGATGAAATCTCATTTGATTTGAATACAATAATTTCCTGAGATCCAAAGGCAATGATAATAAGCCTTCCCTACTGTATCTACTTGCCCTGCATCCTGTGAATAAATTCTTCGTAATTGATCCCTTCCCCATCAACGTCAGCTTCCCGAATCATCTCATCTACTTCCACATCAGTCAACTTCTCTCCAAGGTTTACCATCACATGACGCAGCTGGTCACTTGAAATGACACCTGTACCATCTTGGTCAAAGACTTTGAAGGCTTCAACTAGTTCCTCCTCTGAATCTGTGTCTTTCATCTTACGCGACATCAAACTAAGAAAATCTGGAAAGTCAACAGTTCCCTTGCCATCTGCATCAACATGGCTTATCATATCTTGCAGTTCTGCATTTGTTGGATTGGAACCTAAGGATCTCATAACTGAACCAAGTTCTTTAGTGGTGATGCGACCTGAGTAATCTTTGTCAAAAAGGCTGAAGGCCTCTTTAAATTCCTCTATTTGTTCTTCTGTCAGGTCACCACATGAGGCTCCTGTGTGGCAAGAACAGGGATGAAGGGTAAAGAGGAGAGATGGGGTAAATAGGTCAGGAAACAAGCCATCATATGGTCTTATGTAAAATAGAATGTGGCAGACTTCATAAACCTTCCATCAAATTCTTGTTTCATGCATTAAATAATCACACTCAAACTTTACTTTTCATGACAATAGAATCAATTTTGAATGAATTATTACATCATTCTAAGTTTTTCTTTATGCCATCCACTTAACAAATTTGTCATAGAAAAATATATCATATAAGACTAGTTTTCTTAAAAATAGTCACTGAGAAAATAGAGTGACTACATTCTGATTGGCAATAGTTAACTCTTATATTGTTTATCTCAGACCATTTTACATTTCTTCCTTATAAGGTTAAGAGTATCATTCCGTTCTCACTAAACCATCCTCATTTCAACACAATAAATAAAAATACCTCCGGGTCCTCCTCTGAGTCTCAGAACTAAATGTACGGTTCCTTCATCCATCATGTTATAATCAGAGAGCTGTCTACCATCTTCTAACTGTTTGCCTGCATAGATGATTCTCTGTTGATCTGGAGGGATTCCCTCCTTGTCATAGATTTTCCTTTTCATTTCCCCAACTGTTAAATCTCTAGAGCAGCCTACAGTCAGTGTTTTTCCTGTCAAAGTCTTCACATACAAACAGCCACCATCAGCTGAATAACAGGGAAAATGAAGGAAATAAAAAAGGTTGTATAAATGCCTATTTAACAGGCTAATCCTTCGAAAAAAGCATTGTTTTCCCTGCAGCAGCAGTTAAAAGTATCAAGTATATTTGATATGATTTCTGTACATTGCTTGATCAAACAGTAAGATTACTTTTCATGCTATATATGCACATTTTAAACTTATTGGTTATATATATTTTTGTGACTATTTCAGGTATGCATACATTGAAGATTTTCAAGAATGGGATGATGTTGTCGCAATTAATGGAACAAGGGTCTTTGGCTAAATGACTCAACATTAATTTATGGTATAAATCAAGGTTGCTTAGCACATTTATTAAATTTCAGCAATGTCACTTTTAGTTCTATACTCATTTGTTACAATCATGAAAAATTAAAGCTCATTCAAATCATTCTCTTTAAATAGACACTTCTTTTTTTCTACTGTTGTATCTTTGTTTTTGTTACATTGTTAAAAACAGACACAGTTTGTGTTCAGTACAGCAATCAAATACTATTTCAGGAAAACTATGCATTGTTATAGACTTATTTTTTAATTTAGAGAAAAATTAGTATTCATCATGTCAAAAAGAGGTGAAAACATTAAATTCAAAACTTGAACTGTTTTTATAATACGGTCTATAGTAACATACCATAGACATACCATTTGATAAAAATGATATTTGTAGCTTCACTTTAATAACTCTAGCTTAATAAAAAAATAAATAAAATTGAAATTTTTGAGAATCATTGCATTATGGGTTGACAGGAACATGTTAATATCAATTTACTTATCATGACTTATCACAGACTAAAAAATAATGTTCTTTAAGTATTTATCTTTATCTCATCCATTATATCACCCCACCCCCTTTCTCTCTACTCATTCTCACACAACTAAGAGATTCTCACAAAGTTTTGTCCTAAAGTCACAAGGGGAAAGAAGACAACCAAACAAGTAAAATACATTTTAAAAAAGATGAAAGAATGTACATGAGTTTCTTAACACTTAACACTTCTTACACAAATATCAAACATATATGATTGATGAGGGGTAATTGACTTCAAAGAGTTAATTCTAAGAAGCGTTTGTTACAAATCATCATCATCATCATCATCATCATCATCATCATCATCATGAGGGTAATTTAAACATACCATATTTGGGTAGAGGCAAACTAGAGCTCAACTTCACTTCTTTGACTTTGTTGACTTGTTCTCTTAAACGTGTCAAGGCAGAGGCAGTAGACTTATAGTCCTCTTCTTTGTCTAATGAACTCAGCTTTGCATAAGCATCTGGGAGTAAAATATGCAAATACATTATTGCGATGTCTTATGAGAGGAAAGCACCAAAAATATAACTAATCATATTTTTCATGAAATCTCATTTATGACTGAAAACAATATGCACTTATAAGCAACAAAACTACTGTATGTCAGCTGTAGTTTCTTTTCTTATAAGGAAGTTGAATTCTCTTAGACAACGCAAGCCATTCTAATAATTTCATTGTAGAATTTTAATGAATTAGGTAGATTATAAGGTCTCATAGATCATACTAACAACCACAACAATCATCGTTTTAACATACCTTGATATGCTTTTTCAGCTATAACTAGTGCCTTGTTGTCATTTCCCTGATAAAAGTATGCATCAGCCAACACTTCTGCTGCCTGAAATACAAACATTATAATTGTTATAGAAATGGGTCTGAAGTAATACAACCATTTGAGATAAATTATAATTCTTTAACTAAATACATTCATTTATAACTTCAAGTAGAAAAGAAAATCTAAGGTAGATTTCCGCATACGTAAAAATAAACTGATAGATTTGTGCTTATATACTTGTGGTATACTTGTCTGGTATAGATTATATTGTGGTATACTTGTCTGGTATAGATTATATTGTGGTATATTTGTCTGGTATAGATTATATTGTGGTATACTTGTCTGGTATAGATTATATTGTGGTATACTTGTTTGGTATAGATTATATTGTGGTATACTTGTCTGGTATAGATTATATTGTGGTATACTTGTCTGGTATAGATTATATTGTGGTATACTTGTCTGGTATAGATTATATTAATCAGGAAAACGATATAGCATGTTTTCTGGTGTTGTGAGGTTATTTGTGTTAAATGGACATGGTCCAGTACAATGTTCAACCGCTATAAATATCCTCAGAAGCAGACAATGAACAGAAACCTAACAGGCCCTGAATGCTGAGAATGGTAGCCTTTGTAACAGCCCCTCTCAGATATTGGAGTGCAAAGCTTGCTTGAGACATTCTCGAAATTGAAGATAATTAAAAGAAAGTCTTCTTGGAATTCAAAAACATCAAAAGTCTAAAAATCTACAATATTTTGGGGTACATTCACCTGAAATTGTGTAACTTCAGTATAATCTACTGTGTGAAATGTCATAGAATCAGTTGCAATAGAAAGCTGAGGGTTGTCCTTCACTTTTACTTTACCATGATAACAATAATGGTATATATTATTATCATTAAAGGAACTTTCTTTTGCAACTGATTGTACAATGTAGCATTTAGTTATCTTATACTAATTGCACCTGAAAACTGGGCAAAAAAGACAGTCAGGCATCTTGATGGGCAGTTAAAGCACAACAAGCATTAAGTACAATGACTTTTAAGATTATTTATATCTAAAGTCTCTATATGAAAAATAAGATACAAGAGTCAGTCTCGTATTTTATATGAAAAAAAAAGCTATAACACTAAAAAGCTAAAAACAATGACTATAACCTTACCCTCAGCAGCTCAGGACTACATTTGTTCTGTTCGCTTGCCATCTTGTGATAGTTGTCCTCTATAGAGTTCAGTTGTTCTGCCAAGTATATAGGTAGCATGTTCATCTTCAGCTGAGACTCCATCTCTATCAAGAGCTGGTCAAACACTTCCTCATCATCTTCCTGGTTAGGAAGCAGGAATAAAAAACATTATGCTTTTGGTCAGGGGCATATCTAGATTGTTTAGAAATAGTAATCAAGGACATATTTTTACAATATTTATTCAGAACAAGTTAAATTGGAGATACAATCTCTGTCTGTCTGTCTGCCTGCCTGTCTGTCTGTCTGTCTCTTTTAATATAATATAGTTGACTAACATATTCTTCCCATCTCTTTAGTACCTCCTCCTGTATCATTAAAATGTTACCATCTTTGTCTTTAATGCAGTTCCCTCTTCCTAACTTGTTCTTTTTCACATACATCTTTCAGTGTTGAACAGAAAAGTCTATAGTTTGTATGTTTTTCTTCATTGTGTCTTTCACATTGTTTGGTTAGCCAGGTTTCCTTAGCTTTAATGCATTGATCTTTGATTTTCTTTGTCTGTTTCTTCTAATCCTCTTTATTATCCTTTAAATGTCTTCTTTCAACCATTAAGCCTAACATTTCTTAGGTTATCCATTTATTTTTGCCTTCCTTTCTTGTTTAGGTAAAATTTTCTCAATAGACTCTGTGATACACTGTAAAATATCATTCCAGATTTTATGCAATACCTTTTTGACTTGTTTTCTGCCACAGTTGCACTACATAGAATTAAATAATTATCAGAAATATCTATAAAAGAAAGTTTCAGTCATATGAGTATATTGTAGACTGACATGAGATATAAGCCATACTTCTTTATTCAGACATGTAAAGTAGAACAGTTTGAAAGGGAAGTTGGTAGAAAAGCTGCATAAGGTTGCTTTGTATTCATTAATTCAGTTATTGAACTTCATTTTTTTTATCAAAGTAATGTTAATCCTATGTAAAAAAAAAAAGAACAACACCAAATGTAAAAAAGACATTTTTAGAATTTTCTAGTTTGTCCTCAGTTTCGATTAGGCATTACATAGCAACATAACTATTTAGTCATTATATAGTTTTTATTTGATACCAAATCATATGGATAGCTTTATAAAAAAAGGAATATTGTAATTTTTTTAAAGAGTTTTACTGTACTAAATGAATCAGACTAACTGGAAGTGTTGTCCAGCCCATGTAGTCCAGGATGTCCACGCCTTCTTTCTCCACTAGTTCAGCCATAGTTGGCCCTGTTTTCTCCAGATCTTTCTCATTCTGAACAAGACAAATACATATTCAAATTAGAAATCAATTTGTAGTCCTGTAGAATGTAACCCATATCATAACTTGTAATCCTGTGGAATATAACCCAAATCACAACCACTTTCTATAAATACTTATGACACACTTTTAGCTAATGCCATAGACAATAAAGACCTGTGAACACATGATTTCCAACTAACTTTACTGCATATCGACCACCCATCGAATGTGAATGAAATCTAAATAAAATAAAAACACAGATATTGTTTAAAGATTATACTTTGATGTCACGCCAGAATCAAATTTGATACACTTACTACATTTTGTTCAACATTTAATTTATGTGCATATTATTGGTGGTATCAGTGGCCTAATTAGGCCATTAGACTTGAGAAAATATGTTGAATGTTTGAATTTTAACAGGGGCCTGGTACTTTGTTTTTTAGAAAGGCAATTGAAACACATTTCCTCAGTTGACCCCATTAGAAATTTGTAGCTGACTTCAGTTGGGGGAGGTTCAGCTACAAAATTGATGATTTAGCCCTGTTTTCCACAATTAGTTAAATACTGCCCCAAATACCAGATATTACGGTTATGGCACTTTTTTAAAATTATATAATGGGTTTACTTCAATTGAGCTATGTTTCACAGGATTTTATGTTGTTATTGTAAAGACAGGAACACAAACAAACAAAATATAAAAATTGATGAGAACAATTGTTAAAGTTGAGATGTATACAGCTAAAATTTGTTAAAGATATAAAATATAAAGCTAACAATACAATGAAAAAGATAAAACAGTTTATGCAGTTTTATTACTCAAAAGACCATTTTAACAAGATATTGAGGTTTTCAATGGTATAATATGTCTATTTAGTGTTGAGTTTATCATGAGTTTGATTAGGAAACATTCTTGTATTATGTCATCAATATTTTGGCAATTTTGATCTCCCCCGCACTAGATGACATATGACTTTATATAGTAAAAAAATCCCCACATGTTATCAAAATATTGACAATTTCACCCTGTTTTCCACAATAACAACCGAAGACACAATGAGTTAAATACTGCCCCAAATACCAGACATTAGGGTTATGGGACCTTTTATTATATAATGGCTTTACTTTAATTGTGCTATGTTTCACAGGATTTTGTGTTGTTATTGTAAAGACAGGAACACAAAATATAAAAATTGATGAAAACAATTGTTAAAGTTGAGAAGTGTACAGCTAAAATTTGTTAAAGATATAAAATATAAAGCTAACAATACAATGAAAAAGACAAAACAGTTTATGCAGTTTTATTACTCAAAAGACCATTTTAAAAAGATATTGAGGTTTTCAATGGTATATATCTATTTCGTGTTGAGTTTATCATGAGTTTGATCAGAAAACATTCTTGTTTTATGTCATCAATATTTTGGCAACTTTTACCCCCCCCTCGCACTAGATGACATATGACTTTATATAGTAAAAAATCCCTACATGTTATCAAAATATTGGCAAATTTGACCCCCGCCCCGGACTGATTATGTAATATGTGAACCCTCCCTAAGTGTAATTTCACTGGTAATTCACAAAAACTAAGTAAAAGCTCCTACATAGATGATTGATTTGAGTCGTGTGTTCTGCTAAATATTATTACACTAGATATATTACTTAAGGAATGTGGCAAATACTTGTAAGAACAACTTAAATATATACCTGCCACTGGAGACTTGCCACTCTTGCTAGATTGTTTCTTTGTTACAATAAATAACCTATTAAAAGTAAGAGCTCATACAACATTTTGCTACAGACCTAACATCATTTTAAGGAAAGATCTATGAATAAAGTGAAACTGTGTAACATATTTATTTAAAACTGACCTCATCTCTTTTTTCCACAGCAATAAAACTGGTGAACTGTGTGACTATGGAATATTTCTTGCTCAATTCAATAACTACTGACTTCAGATCCATCTTAGCCATCTGAAAATAGAGAGTAAAAAACTTCATGATTAAATGTCTTGTACATAAATCATTGTTTGCATAAATTGTTTTCTTTACACTATTCTTTTAATGTAAGCATCAAATGAGATAACATCTTACTTCCTCCATACACTGTAGGTTAAGAAGCAAAGGATGGATTTCCAGGGTGAGTCTGTCTCTCATTGGTGATTATCTACAAACATGGTCCTCTGTAACTAACTGCGGCCTCATAAAGCTTAATTTTCAAGTCTGTGAGACGAAGAACTTGAACAGGATTTAATTTTAAGCCGAGACTCTAGGGTGATGTGACGCCTTGAGTTCAAATGTGATTGTTGACACCCAATCACCTCACACATGAGCTAAATCTTTGTACATCCTTGAGCCAGACCCACTAACATACCTTACAAGAAAATCAGAGTGAGGCTAAGTAATTATATCAGTAGAATCATTAATGACTTTGCAGATAATGCAGATATGAAAACTGAGTGCAGATCCAG
>JAUUEB010304347.1:0-12864 GCA_032362205.1 Clione limacina
ATTTCACCAATGTCTAATGTATCTACTACTAGCCATTTCCCGAAAGGAATCGTTTTGAGCAGGATACGACTTGAGAACAAAAATAAGCAATTAAGTGTCAAATTCAAGATCGTTAATGTCAAGAGCCTTGCCCATGCCTAGCAATCGTGAAAATGTGATGACGTCATACTTAATATTTTCACTAAGAAGAATTTATCATGAATCTCGAAGCCAAAACAGTTTTTTTTATATGATTGATTTAGTTTTGCTTTTACTCTTTGAAATTTAGTGATTAGTTCCTCATTTTCTGTACACCTCTAACCAAATGGTTCCTTATGGGAAATTGCTAGTATACACAGTAATTATGAACCAAAATTTATAAAAGTATATACCTATTTATTTGGTTTTGTGTTTTCTGTTCTGATAGTGTCTGAGTAGGGGTGGGGGGGGGGGGGGCTCAGGTATTAAAATACCCTGTATAGTTGGTAAATACGTTGTCTTCGCTGGCAAACATATTTTTGCTGCCAATGTGTTATTTTGCTTTAATTAGTGTGGCATGCGCATGCGCACTAAAAGATATCTGACAATATAAACGTACGTATCTGTTATGTCGACTAGTGTCAGTGTATCTCAAGTTCTGAGACTAATTGTGCACTGTGCAACACACTAAGTGCAGAAATAACCAGTTTACAAACATATTGGTTCCATGGTGGTGTGTGGCCAGATATCACTTAAGAATGTAGATCAAAGTTTTTGTTGTCTTTTCATTTGAACAGAAAACTTTTGTTTTGTTTAGTTTAATTTTTTCTTGTCGTTAACATTACAGACACACGTGCACTTCATTGGCATTTTATTTGTTTGTCTGGCAATTACGTTAAAAGGTCAGGCAATTAGGGTCGACCTGATTTATAAATATTTTGAAACTATCATGCTGTGTTTGTTCCATCTGGTAGACTATTATGTTTCTGTTTCTGGCTGCTGTAGGTCTGAACAGCGTGAGACGACACATTTGTTATTATTTCTATCTAGTTATCTATCATATTTCTACACTAGCTGCGCGGTACAAATAACTTTAATGGATCCACTATTAGCCGATTTGCACCCAACATCAGAGTAGTAACAAGGGATGCAGGGTTGAGTGTAGAGTACAGGAGAGGGGTTAATTAGTATTTTGTTTTATATTGACATTCATTTGGATATTTTGTACTGACAAAATCTCAAACAAATGATTTTAGCACCTAATCTTATACAATTTCACAGAGTTATGAAATTAAAGACTTCAACTTTAACGACGTCCAACAATTTTTCTAACTTGGCCATGTCAGGGGAGGTAAAAACAGCTAAAACAACTAGAGAAAATAAGAAGCCAGATTTTTTTAACAAATAATATATCTTCATTATCAAGTCGACCTTACAATGTGTCTCATTGATTGAATCAAATATACTATCAATTTCCAACATAGCCAACAGAATAATATCAACGGAACTTTATATTATGGCTCATTTGAAATATATTTCTTCTGAGGAACAAATAATCTTTTACCTTTAACTCCTTTGCAGATACCTTGGTAGGCTCATATGTCAGTATACCTAGGTTCATACTTCAGAGGCGTACGAGACCGGGGCTGGGTGCTTCATCCGCAGTTTTTTTTTCTATTCGGGAGAAAAAATGACGAAATTCGGGCAATGCCTGCAAAGCCTAGGTTCTAGACTCTTACAAGATACTGCTGTATTACGAAACCTGAGCAGACATCTCTAATAATGTAGACTTAATATCAACATCTTAAGCTTCCTTAAGTGTTTTATACAAATGCAAATATTGAAAACGTTAGATCAATAACACTTGACCATGTACTTTAAAATGCGATACCAGTTCAAAATGAAGCACATGTTTCAGATGGTGATGTCACAGTGATTTGATACTTTCTCAATCAATGTCGTGACTCCAATAATCATACATACCCCTAGACATGTGGAAAGAATAACCCATTAATACGAATTCAAAATTAAAGTAAGGATAGCTGTCCTATCTATCCTTACTTTAATTTTGAATTCATAATAATGGGTTATTGAGAAATAGCTATTTTCGATAACCTGAATGCAAAAGTGCGGCATGAATGAAGGTATCCCACAATGAGAATATCAACTGCAAGCGCAGGAACAGGAAGCAAATCAAATGCCAGACAGCAAGGTCGAGAAGCAAGAAGGCGGGGTTGCGACGACTACAGGTGAAAAGATTGTTTTTAATAAAGTATGCACATTTTACATAGTCTAGATACAATGGTGTTTGTCAGATAATCCTTGTGAACGAAATATACTACGTCCCTTCAACAATAAAAGTTGATGAACATTATCGTTGTGCTGCCAAGCGGTCTCATAACTATAACATCTTCCCTTCCACGCGAACCGAATTCCATGGACACGCTGAATTCATTGGTTAACGCAGCAACAATATTCATCTACAAAAGCTTGTTTAGGACCAGGTTCAACACTACCAAAACTATGATCAAAGTATATACTGTGAACGACAACAGGCAACAACTCTATAATCTGGCGAGGACCACCCGCGGCTAGTCTTTCACCAAGTAAAAGCAGACACTGTGAAGACAAAAGACATTCGGAGTTTGCACATTAATTTTTGTCATAGACATATACGACATAGATGTGTATGTGCAGGCTGCGTTCGTGTCTCAGAAGGTTGAAGGAATTCTTTTCCTCAGACGAAAAGGATACTTTTTAAACTACATAAGTTTGCTGCCTGAAAATGTTTCAAACGCCATAACTGTGCACATATAATCACAGTATCTGATCATACTTCAGTATTCTATGACCATGGGAATAACTTTAATGAAAAGTCTCATGGCCGACCTAAACAGCCGTGGAGACACTTGATATTGATGATGATTTGAGTAGTTACATGAGAGTGTCTGTCCTGACAGAAATTTACGGAGGAAAGTTTGAAGTCACATCAAGCTTGCAGTGAGCTGTACATAAAATGTTGTGTAAAATAATCTGCTTTTTTTTTTAATTGACCGGAACTGACTATTCTGAACTTATTTTTATCATAATTACTATACAGCATTATCAAATAAACTCACTGGCTCTAAAAAGACAGGTCACATACGCAAACTATATCATTTGTGTAAAATTGTCCTATTCTACTTTTAAAAAAATGGCTGATTACGACCATATTATATATGCTATTGCTTATTTCTTTTCTTAGCATGTTTTTTCACCACAAATTTGAATTTGACACCCCAAAAAACTATAAAAACATGTATAACACTTCACCGTTAAAAATAAATTAGGAACTCATGAAATGGTACTTGGTCATTTGGCGGCCATCTTGGATTTTGGGCGTTCAAAGTTATGCCAACCTTTTAAAAAAATGCAATCTATACATTTTTATCAAAAAACTCACTGGCGCTAAAAAAAAGTCACATACAACTGCATCGTTTGCGTGAAATTATGCTATTCTACTTTACAAAAATGACTGATGGCAGCCATATTAGATATTTCTATGGCTATTTTTTTATCTGAACATGTTTGTACCACAGATATGAATTTGACACCGCCAAAAACCATGAAAAACATATATCACACTTAACATGAGGAGCTCATGAAATGGTACTTGCTAATTTGGCGTTCATCTTAGATTTTGGGCTCTCAAAGGTATGCCCACCATTTTGAAAATGCAAACTATACAGTTTTATCAAATAAACTTACTGGCTCTAAAAAACAAATCATATACGGATACTGTATCGTTATTTTTATCTGAACATGTTTTATTACCAAAACTACGAATCTGACAGCCCAAAAAAACATAAAAAACATATATCACACTTAACCTGCAAAAGAAATAAGAACTCATGAAATGCTACTTGCTCATTTGGCGGCCATCTTGGATTTTGGGCTCTCAAAAAATATGCCTACCATTTTGAAAATGGGGGCAAAAATTAAAGTTTATACTTTGTAGAAGCTAAAACAAGTGAGAAACGAACCTATACACTTGACGGTCACGGGTCTTCAGAAAATGACCCAACTATCAATGTCATAAACAAGTTGAGATTACCTTAAATTTAAACTTCAACCAAACGGTTTTTGACATGTTTATATTTCAAACAGTCAGTCCACAGTTTAATGTTATTTTGAAGGTCAAACTTACACATTCTATGATCAAATTAATTTAATTAACCCCTAAAATGACGCTATAAAGAATATTTCAGTTTTCATTCAAACCATGATATGTTTGTAATAAATTTTCGCATTTCACTTTTTTTACGCACTGTAATTGTAATGAGTTTCAACAAAAGATGTTCATCCGGTTTCAGATGAAAAAAGAATTGTAGAATAACCCTGCAATGAATAAACACTTAGTATTTCAAATTAAATAACGTTTAAAGCAAAATTAACTGAATTTAAAACAATTGTTTTTGCCAACGTTATGTTATGGTTTGTTATGTTATATTATGTTATGTTATGTTATGTTATGTTGTATATCAACCAATGAATTGGAGTGCTATTTCTATACCTCATCTGGCAATAAAATTGTTTGATTATACTTTCACCAAGTAAAAGCAGACACTATGAAGACAAAAGACATTCGGCGTTTTAACATTCATTTGTTATAATAGAAAGTTATAATCTAGCATCGTTTTTATACAAGGACGGAATACAATTATACAAGTTGATAGTTTCCTTTTTTTTCTCGAAGTGATTTTACCTGTTTTTATGCTTAAACTTGAATTTTGTTGGCTGGTGGGACGTTTGTCGTATTCTTGTTTACATAAAGCTTAACTTATTAGTGCCACATTAACTCAATGTCTGTACTCTTCATTGGTGGCTTCCCTTGGATTTTGCTTCAAGGCATCCAAACGTCGAAATGAAAGATTGGAAAGCAATTGAAATCCACCCAATGCACCTCAGCGCAGCACGTGCCACAATTTAATAGACAGTCAAAATCCCTAGGATAATGGCGGAATGCATCCACGTGGTCCCTCAGGGAAGACCACTCTAGTACGTTTTTTAGTCGTTGCACGTTCTTGATGAGCGAGTTGAGTCTGTAATGTAATGGGTTTTCCTGCTCTCTGATCCCCTGTCGCCTGGCTGCCTGAACCTGCACGTCATCAAGGATACATTCATGACAGTGTGCAGAAGTTCATGTCAGTAACTGAACGTGAGATTTCGTTGGTTTTAAGGTTTTTTCCATCATTGGAAATGGAGAGATACAACCAATTACCAATCATCACATAGTATTTCAAATTGGTGATTTTAAACAATGGCGTCTAGATACTAGTTTCTGAACATAGGTACACTTGTTTCTGAACATAGGTACACTGTTTCTGAACATAGGTACATCTGAACATCGTTGAACATCGATACATCTGAACATCGGTACATATGAACACCGATACGTAACCATCTATTCTAGTGCCATGAGATCTTTTTGGTCGAAACCTAAAGGATCAATTACTACTCTAACCTATATTAACAAAAGTGTTTATACAATACCAGTTTCCTGAATACACGTACATTTATTTATCATTGCAGTTTCTTTACCAGTGATTATATATATATTTTTCTAATTTTAGCTATTAATATTTACCTGGCATAAGGATTCTACCCCACCTTTCCCCAACTCTTGGAGATGATGAAATCAACTTGCCAATAGAGAGAGAGAGAGACATTAAGGGAATAAATCAAATTCATTTTTTTTCAACTTCTGTCTAGCTCTTACGAAACAAAATTATCTGGGGATTGACTAGCTGTGGAACTTGAATTATATCAAAGTATTCAATTTAAGAAAGCCGAAAACATTTAAAGCATATTTACCTTGCAAAGGATTCTATCCTATCCTTCCCCCAGACTCTTTGTGATAGTGAAATCAACCAACCAAAAGAGAGAGATTGGGGGAACGAATCAATTGTTTACTCCTGACTAGCTCTCCCATTAAATCGAAACAAAATTATTAGGAGACCTACTAGCTGTGAAAGTAAAATTGTATATTTAAAAATCGATTAAAGAGAAAAACAGATTAAGCATATAACAGACAAATAATACAATTTAGTCATTGTGTGGATGATTGAGAAGCCACATTTATGTGCACAGATGTAGGAGCGATCGGAGGACGACCATGTGATGGGTTCACTTGAGCTATCCCACTTAATATGACACAATACAGCAATAACTGTCTCTCTGTGTTGAGTTTCTTAAAAACATCCTGATATGTGACCTTTTCTTTCCAGCTGATTCTTCCAATGCGCCTCAGGCACCACATTTCAAATGCCTCTATTCTATGTAACATATGTGTCAGAGTCAAGGCTTTGGCCCTTAAGCAAATATAAAACAAATGAAAGAGTTGAACACCATTTGCGTATTCAGGAATTCGAAATTAGGGGGGGGGGGGGGGTGAGTAAAGAAATTATAAATAAATGGGCGTGCAGCACCCGATTCGATAAACGTTTTTTTTTCAGTACTAAGGCGTTTAGAAAAAAGTGAAAAAACACATATTTTTTGTTAGTGTTTCCTCTCACAGGTAAGTCTATTACTACTGCTGTTGACCGATTATCTCAGTCTTAATCGAACATTTTTCAGGTTATGTGCCGTTTGCGCTTAAATAAACTAAAAAGTTTCACACAACATTTATACACGGACACACGATCTTCCTTCATTATATTTAACCTCTACCTTTTCTAAAGATCTACTAAAAGCATAATTATGGTGCATGTATCCAAGATTTCTTGTATGAGTGGAAGTGATTTCTGTGGTAGATTTTGAAATTCAATGAATGAGATAATATATCTAGTTACAAATGAGTATCCGCGTCTTTTAACTTCAAGGTCAAACGATTTTTCACGGCAATTTTTTTAATTCTTTTAAAAATAGATTGTGTTTGTCTTTGAGAATTATGTTATGAAACAAAACAGGAGCTATCTATAAATAAAAATATACCCTTGCATTATTTTCCAACACACATTGCAATATTTATATAGGGCTATCATAAACACTTTGGCAATATTTCAACATTTTACTCTAGATGAACATGCTAAAGCGTTGTTTGGTTCATTATTGCATATATAAATTAAGTGTTTTTTGCTATGGAAAAGAAAGAGAGAACTACGGCGATGAAGTGCTAATTGAAATGACCTTTTTAAGGCCAGAGCAGCAAGTTTTGTAAAAAGATATTTCAAATACATTTCTTTGTTTGATCTCAAAATGCCCTTTAACGTGAAAATCATAGCAAATTTTTAAATCCTCATGGAAAAAAATAGGATATTATAGCTAAGGAAAGTAAAAGTCTATGGAAAAACACTTAAAAACTATTTTTAGTTGGTCATTTTAAATTTGTTATGAATATTAATTCCTTTAATTATGTTAAAATATTACAATAAGGGATTATCAAAATGTTTGATTATGTTATTCAGACTTAAACAATTTAAAAGGTCTCTATCAGCTGTAACTCTGGCGGTCTAAATATCTAGAGTACCTTCTGAATTCGGATAGTCGCCACCCAACATGAGAGTGTAAAGGAGTCGGTTTACGCAAAATCAGTCCTCTTGGTTTGCTCTTGGCCAAGTTGATTCCGTCCGAGTTATTATTATTTAGGGTAATTGTCTTATGCAATATCGCAAAAAAATCACAAGAAAAAATGGTAATATGTTGGTTCCATTAAATTTCCATTCGGTGTCAAATAAAATATGTTCCAAGTTTAAAATGTCTTGATGTATTAGTTTATCATGACGTAAGAAATATGTTTATGTCTTTTATATTGTACTTTCTTGTGTTGCGAATGCGTACAACACTTACAATGAGTCAACTAGTAAATATAGGGGAATAACTGAAACAACATTGTATGTTTTGTTTTTCAAGATACGAATGTGTGACTAGTTTAAATATATCACAAGATCATAATTTCAGATATCAAGAGTTGTTCTAATTTTCCTCATATAATTGGCTAATTCTGACACTGAACTTAAAACACCTAGAAAATATATATTGACATAAGAAGTAAATTTCCCGCACCACAAAACTATCTGATAATGAGCTAAGTTCTAACAAGGTGTGGTCACCAAGTGGCCAATCATTCATAAACTGATCATTAATTGGCCATTTTGAGATCAAGCAGTACCCATAGAGGTATTGTTATATGTCTATGACAATACCTTATACGTCATACACTTATTAAGAGGTCACTTGAATGCCACTCAAAAGTCACGAAATCACTTAGTGTTAGCTTAATTAGCCAAAAAGCCATGACCCAAAAAAATGTTTAAAGCTGTATCAATGTTTCCCATAAAGCAAAATGACCAATCAAAGATCAAACAATAGGATACCAATCAGAACTGTAAAGTTACAAAAATATCATGGACTTTAATCAAAAAGAAATACACTGATAGTTTTGTGTTGAAAGTACAAGATATTTCATTTGATATTTGATTGAATTATAGGTCAAACATATACACTATACACTCTGAGTTTCAAGTTAATTGAAAAACACACATTAACGATGTAACTTTGAACAAATAAGGGCGTTATTTGTGGCCCATCCGATTATCTTCTTTTCATCTGATTTTTATGTTTGGAAATGATTGTCTGACACATTTCACACACATTTGTGATGGACGGTTAGCTGAATGAAAAAGAATAAGAGTTAAGTATAACATGTCTCCCCTCCTCCTGTTCATTGACTTCCTTTTAAAAAAATGCACATTGTTTTTCCATAATTCCAGAAATGCATTCAACTATTCCCTGTTATGTCGTCTCAAGGATTGATCTCTACTCTAGCCTTTCTCACGTCCTTCACACATATTGTGTGATTAAATGAAAATTGTAGACAGAAAGAGAAGTGATGGTAAGCGAGACATGAGTGCCGGTAAAAACATAACAATTTGAGTTTGGTGTGGCAGAAAAAATGTGAGAGACGTTGAGCAATCCTGACGAAGCCTGTCTTGACAATGATGGATGAGACGTTACCGATTGGTTCATCACGACACTACGTTACGCCAGACTGTTTAAAAGCTTATTCCTTAATACAAGAGTCACATTTTGTTTTCCCTTAAGACGTTAAGTTTAACCATATGAATAGAGAGAGAAATTTGTTTGTTGAAGCTTTTTCTGTAAATGTTAAGAAAAAGTCCGTATCAATGCAGGAAATCCTACTTACAGTTACCCTTTTTCTATTCAACAATGAACAAACAGTTTGCTTTTTTATCCAGGAGTTGTTATTTATATTTTGAAGGAGATGGGCAATTTCAATATCAAATGTTAACATGGATAACAAAATCTATAACATTATACATTGAATAATTTGCTAAGATTTAAAAAAGCAAAACCTCTCAATAAATTTTAAGAAACTGCCGATCCATGTTTTTTTCTCTATGTAAGTTTTCAACCCGAAGACGACTGTATACAAACAAATAAAAATTCACTACACATATCAAAATAAAACAAAGCATCATAATAATAGGCCGGAAGTCTTTGACAATATTGGTATTAAGTGTATAAGAAATTCAAAAAGACATGCATGTTTAAAACAGCGATGATTGATCAAAAGTTTATATCCAGTGAATAATGTTATATATTCTGATATTATAAAAACGGGTTAAAAACGACTGTGGCTAAATTGTGTTACCTAAGTAAACAATTACAGAAAACTATATACTGTGACTTAATAAAACTAAAGTGTTTATACAGCAGCTTTGGCTAACCATACTTCAAAGAGACCTGATCGAACCAGACAAAAATAATGTCAGAATCATTTCAGTGTCAGTCTCATACAATGACTCACCTAACACAGTGATTGATAACGACATTGAACAAATGGCCGTCTGATTAAAAGACAACTACGTCATTTCCCTTTTTGCTTCCATCACATTCTAGTTATTGTTTTGATAACAGATTGCTCCTGTTCAATCGATATCTCTATTCCCCTGGTATTCTGATAGACAATCAACGTTATGTCCATGCAGTAGAGTAATCGGTTGGCTTCCACGATTATCCGCTATTGTACTTGATTGAAATCTTTTCTTCTACAATCTAGCCGGAAATTAACAGCGTTCACAAAATAAGTCCGTTTTATTGCCTATAACCGGTTGCAGCTTTGTCTCATTTTAAGCATTACATTGTATATATTGTCAATGAAAAAAATTATCGATGTTGCGTTTAAATACGATTCGACTCCAGACGTGCCAGTAACCAATTGTAGCCATCAATATGATTGGACGATTTTAAACAATTCAACACAGAGTTATGGTAGTTCATCAAAATTTTTGCCCCAATCAAGAGCTCAAAAACTGTCAGGAAAATGAAATAGGATAGATCTAATCTTAACTTAAAACATCAAACGCTAGAGTCTTAAAATCTTTGTATTTAACTGGAAAATGAGTTTTTAATTGTCTAGCTGAGCTCTGGTATTCATTGAACATGTATAATTTGTTGTGCATTTTTTGGTTTATATAACTAATTAGTAGCTGAATCCGGGAAGGAGTATATAGAAAAATAAGGAAACGCGAATTGACTGTTCTCCATAAAATAATCAATGGTCTTCGTGTTTCGTTATGCAGTTCATTTTCTGTAATCCCAAAACGTACTTGATGAGACGTACTTACAGTCCAGCGGCCTAGGGCCAAACCTTGCTTTGAAAAAAAATCCAACCATACGAATGTTGATAAAAGAAGCTAACTATATGATCAGATTCCTATTTAACATGAATAAAAAAGAAAGTTTACATTTTTCGTTTATTTCAATGTATTGTATAACCTCGATGATAGCAGCTGCTTAAACGTCAAATTTTGCCATTTGACTTATAAAATATAGTAAAAAACTCAAAGTCACTGAACAAGGGTGGTGTCTTTGGAAATCGCTATAAATGCACTGATTTCTTTCAGTTGCGTATTTGTTGGTCTAAATCGTTGTTATTAAACCTTGTAAAGCTATGGACCGAATAAAGTTGTTGGGACTATTTCCAGCACTTCATAATAACAATCATATGACATAACAAGAATAGCCGCCTAAAACTAATAAATGTAACATTCTTCTTATTATAATGGAGTTAGGAAAGTTAAAAACGGGGGGTCTATACACATATTTCCTAGGAAGTTTTAGATCGACAAGTGATACTTTTCTTATAGTTTCATGTGTTGCGGATCGTGTAGCGATATTTATTTTTTGATTTAAAGCCTCATTTTTGCGTTATTGAAAATTACAAAATTGAGCCGTCGTCGTTGCATGTTCCCGTCCTGCGTTTAACCGTCGTTGTTTGTAAACATTAAAGAGAAAGAGTTACGATTAAAGTGGGTCAATTAAACACTCTAGGTACGTACAAACATACAAGGTGATTTGTGTTGTCTGCTAGCTCAGTCGGTAGAGCACGAAACTCTTAAACTCGGGGTCATTGGTTCGAAACCCACGATGGGAGAAGAAATCAGAATGTAGCCAACTTTTATTTGAAATGTGACAGGAGCCCAATTAATTTTGAGAACGTAAAATTTTCTGGAAAATCCAACCATAACTTACTTTTGAAACCGACTAAATATATGCACTCTTGAAGATTATTCTTTATCATGATAAAAACATGTTTGAAATTAAATTCTTATCCACCGTTGTGAAAGGCAATGCTAAATGACATTACGTTTACAGGATCAAATAGTTATTTACAGACAGACTGAGGCAGATCTAGCATCGTTTAAACATGGTTACTGATGCAGATCTACCATCGTTTAAACATCGTTACTCACAGTAACGTGCAAATGAGAAAATACAATAATTTTTTTATCACTTTGGTAAACCCCAAATTATTCAGCATTATTCATTCTTTAGAATGTTCGCAGTAAATTGTCAACACATTTTTTTTTATTATGATAATCCAATCAACATGAATGCATACAAGAAAGGTCATAGGTCATACAACGTTATAATACTTTCTCGCTACAACATTTTTCTAGCAACATTTCAATCAATGTATTTCACAAGATTATTGACGCTTCTATTTATCAATAAAAAAAAGAGCAATCGTAACATGATCTTCTGCCTTTGATACCCTTTCCTATATCGGCTTAACATTGAGCGGGCCTAATTGTATTGCCCGTCTAGTCAAAGCCATTACATATTTGTATGCATTAGTAAGACGTTGATAGGTTTGTTTTGGCACTGGTTTATCAAAACCTCGTCAATGTAGGCTTAAAGAAACAAATAGAAATCAAGGAAGCCCCACAACACGCTTGGCTAACGAGGTGGTGTCAATCCCTGTCTTTGTTAGCAAAACACAATGTCATCGGATTCTTTTCAACTGAACATGTTTTATGGCCACTAATTCTATGGCGTATTTCTTAGGCTTTTATACTTCTGAACCTATTGACCTTTAATCGTCAATTCAATTCAATTCAGTTTATAAACCCACACAGGTGTGTATACATTGTGAAATTATAACAAATTGATTTTCATAGTTATTGTCTATTGATTAACATGTTTATGACGGTATCGATTAGTTGAATGAGGTGTGAATTACAACTTTTAAACATCGATCTGCTATGATTGGATATTGTGGATACAACAACAAAACAAAATGCTATGGTTGCAATTTTTAGTACGTATGTACCTACATTTCTAAATGCATTTGTGTCTTTTTTTGAGTGGTAGAAACCTCGAAAAATAGCTCGTAATATAGTAACAATAAATTTGAAGCCTGGAACTACCCTAAAGTGGGGGTGGGGGCACAGCTCCCCATTCCCGGCTCGTAAGCTTGCATATGTATGTGTATTATATATTTATAAATGAATTTGTGACTGTAGAACAATGGGATATTTAATTGTTCTAATAAAAACTGAACTTACCATCACATTTTATAAAATAGTACATCCTTCGAAACATTAAATTTCAATCAACTGT
>JAUUEB010304458.1:0-12864 GCA_032362205.1 Clione limacina
TGTTTGTCGTTTCTTTCACTTCGGTAATCACTTCTGGAATAATCCCAGGTAATACTTCAATATAATCTGGTTTTGTTTGACGGATGAGTGAATAACTTTTTTCTAAAGCCATTGAATCGAGTAAAAACATCCGTTGAATGGCGACGATATCTTTCTTTTTTGCTTTCAAAATAATATTCGAGCGGGTGGAAATAATGCCATCTGGTCGAATATCATGGAGTAAAAAGTCAGCAGCAAAATCATCCGTCTTCAATCCATGCACGAGATCAGCATGGATGAATATTTTTTTATCGCGACGTTTCGCTTCTCTACGGATGAGTGCTAATTGGCTAATGTGAACATCTAATAAAACGAAAGTTTGAAAAGATGATTCCATAATTTTTTCAAATTGTTGCATTTGTCTTAACGCTGGCAATATCTTTTGCGTTAGCATACGCTTCCCTCACTATTCAGCAATTGCTTCAGTCGCTCGTTCAATTTCTACACGTAATTGTTGTTCATATTGATTGCGCACATCATCTTTCCATCCAAAGTACTGTTGCATTACATTCGTCACTTCGTCTTTCCATTTTAATGCATAATCGATATTGAATAAAATGTATCCTGTACGGCGCAATAAGAAGTCGACAGGTGTCATCGCCATTTCTGCTTCCATCGCGTACATTAATTGTCCGTAAAGATCATCTGGTAATTTCGAGTCATTGCTGTCCATATAGCTTACAACTTGCCCGATATTGCTACCGTATAATCGAACGAGATGAACAGCGCGGTTCTTTTCGATGCCACGTTCTACTAATTTATTCGATTCTGTTTCGATAAATTGTGGTAATGCATCAGAACCTCCGATTTTACCACCTGAAATCGGCAGATGTTTCGTACGGCTATTCGTATATAAAATATAATTTTCTTGTTTATTTTTTAAGGCCCTGTGGATGTCTGACTTTACACTTAGAACGTTTGAAGATTTTAGCAAGTGTATAAATCAAATAGATCTCAATATCTTTTGTATACACAGACAGAAATAATGTAAATAAAGTTGAGCATTTGGTTTTAATTAGAATAAAGGGCTTCTTCCCATTTTTCCTTGAAAGGTCTCATAGGCATCCACTATAACTTCATTCAAACACTTTCACGTAGTTTGCTTGTAGATTATGCATTTTGGCATGTTCCTATATTTTCATTATTTACAAAGCAAAACCTATTAACGTGTGTACTGCCGAGCTGTCAATGCACCACCTGTATCCGGTATTCAAGGCATTGAAAAAGGATGTAAGATTCTGTAAGAAAAAAAAGAAAAAAAATTGTCCCTAAATAAATATGTTGAAAGCGTTACCGAAAGCGGTTGATCAACATCTTACAACGTTAAATGCATCGATGAATGAGTTAGAAGAATTTTTTTAACATTGACATTTTTTAACATGTTCAACCTATGGTCCCTGGATAATTTCAGGGGGTGGTCAAAATAGCTTCATGCACCCGGGCCCAATTGATATGCCCTTTCCTTTTAAAATATAAAACACTTTTATGAAGGTAATGATCTAGAAAATAAATTGACTCCTAATAATTTAGCGAACGATTAAGCACAACGCTATGACAAGAATGCAAATAACTCTCCTTACTATTTCCTGTAATAAAAGCGTACACAAACATTGCAGATGAGCAAATCTTATATATTTTTTAGAAATAATGCTTTGAAGAAAAACACCCTATCTGCAAAGATAAGAAAGCATCCATCACTGTAGCTTAAAAAGATGTGAGAAGCAGATCATTTGAACTCGAGTTAGCATAAATCATCATCTTTAAAGAAGTTTGTGATATCCGTTAAATACGCTTTGAAGTCTATTGTATTCCCTGATAACTTCAAGATGTCTTCATGCTTAACAACAGTTTATAAGCTGTGTATTTGCCTGAGGTACTGTTGCAATAATAATTATATACTTTGTTTAAAATGCCGCGTAGGGTACAGATCACAAGACTTAACCCTAAAAACCACCAAATTTAGCCAAATTAAAAATTGTTTCTCCATAGAAACATGTTCACGCTAACACTGTTTACAAGACCAAATGAAATGTTTCTAACTTAACGTTATTATGTGATTTAAAATGCTACATGAACATGGTAATTCACATATCGGCGACAGTGCTACTAAGACGATTTAACATGCTGCCACAAGTACGATATAAGTTGTACATCCTACCGTACCTAGTCACAGTATACTTACACTCTTGATCCCCCGACTGGGATTCATACACCCGAAACAACTTGACTCTTGATCATCCGGGATTCATACACCCGAAACAACTTGACACTTGATCATCCGAGATTTAGGTGAGGGATGTGTATTGTTTTGGCTTGTATTTTACTAAATATTACTTAATATAATGAAATCAAACAGCATCTACTTTGGCATTTTTTACTCAACAAATCAACAAAACTTTATTTCTAGTACACTAATGTTGATAACAATTTACAGAGCAAGGATTCGAGTGCTTTGATATTAACAATGACCTGGAAATGTTCAACCTATGGTCTCTGGATAATTTCAGGGGGTGGTCAAAATAGCTTCATGCACCCGGGCCCAATTGAAGTCAATTTTGAACCAAAAATATTTTTTAGACATTTTTGTCAACCTTAAATGATATTTAATTTGATTTTTTGAGGCACATTGCCTCAGAAAATCAAATTAAATATCATATCCATTGCCACCTTGTTTGATAATAACTTGATAATAACAAATATTTACTAAAGATATGTTTAACTTTCAAAAATGATTTGCTCCATCCGGTCAAATTTCTTTTACCAATCTCTTTTAGGGCAGTCCCTACGTAGGGTTATCGTGCACCCCCAAGACGGTTAGATGTCACTAGTCAGATATTGTTCTCTGTAGCCCCCTGACTAAAAGTCATACTTATTACAGATATAATGACAACTTAGGTGTCTATTGACACAGAGAGGAATTTTTTAATCCAAATTCAACCTAGAACCTAAAATTAACCAACCGTTTTAGTACTAAAATAAACTTTAGTGTTTTGAATTGTTAATCATTGTGGATCAGAAAATCTACGGTCTTGGTCGCTTGAAGCCTAATGGATTATGTCAATCAATCGAGCGACAGAGTTTTGTTTGTATGTAAAACAACGGAATCAAGCAAAAAATGTTTAGAAATCGATTTCAATTACCAGTAGGGATGCGGAGTCGATTAAATACCATCAAACTCTGACGTCAACTTCATGTTGTACTCGACGTAAAATGATTCATCCATATCTTTGGATGATTTAGACTTTAAAGACATTTTACCATATAGCCATCTTCGTTTCTTTCAATTTATTGACGGGTATATTCAATTTTCTCCAAAAGCCCCTGAAATAATTGATATCTACATATTTATTCTCATAGCCCTAGTTAAGCTGAATTCATTGATCAGATGCATGTCTACAAGGCCAATTTGAGGCCAATTTGAGGCCAATTTGAGGCCAATTTGATTTTGTCGGGTTTGCATGTCATAAAATACAGATTTCGAATAAGCAGTTTGTAAAGGTCATATTGCAGACACAATTTAATGAAAGAGAACTTTTTGAGGGTTTTCATCCATCAAAGACAAGATGTGTGAGATTTTGACGAAGTATCTAGGTATACATTGTTGGTTTTAACTATAATCTTGGAGTTGATGCAGGGTTTTGCATAAAGTTGTAAAGAGAAAATTGGTGGGATAGAAAGAGAATGCAACAATTGGTAATGTAAGTAAACTTTAACAACAACAAAAGATGTATCGAAAAGGATTGGTTAAGGAGTGAATTGTTAGGATAATTGCATACTCATTTTAGAAAGCGCCCGAGCGAAAAACACGACTTCAAACAATATCTTATCTGATTGTTCTCTTTAAAGCTAATGTTTGTAATGATTATTCTAAAACTATATTTGTAAGAAGTACAAGGATTGAAAGCATACCTCAATACAATATTTTCTTATGGCTAGTTATAAGTCAGATTCCTTAAAAACATGAATCAAAGAATACACTTTTTCATTTATATCAATGTTTTATATGACCTCGAATGAAAGCAAGTGCAAAAACGTCAATAGGAAACATCATTTATTAAAGTTTGTCTGAGCTTGGTTCTAAATCTTAGAAACGGAAAATTTGAAAAGCTGTGGTTGACTGATATATTTAGAAATGTTTCTAACAGTCATGAATATCAACTGCTGAAAACCAGAAGTTTCTATGTATAAATTATTATCACGCAATCATTTTTAAACACAATGATTTTCTATCTTCCCCCTACTTCGTGTTTGAAACAAAAGTTTAGATATCCTAGCTATGCTTTAAGATACAATAACATTTTCTCAACCCAGGTTAATTACCGTTTCTATCTTGCAAGCACGTTTGTAAAGATTAAATCGTCAGTAAACTATCATAGCACTAGTAAGTTACAGATTTGTTTAAGAATGTATGCGTTGATCTACTATAAAGACAGTTAAGATCCACAAAGATCAAATACATTTTTGGTATGTAAGAAAAACTGAAGTTCCAGGTGGGCTACTCCAGAGACAGCGTCATAAGTATATTATGTCTGTCAGGGAGTCCTGTGTCATAGGCCAACAGATGATTGGCAGGGTACGCCCCTGGATTATATGAGATTACTTGGCTGACAATCGTTGAATCCTGACACTTGAATCATATCACGCTGTAGTCTGCCGAAATGTTGTCGGTAGCTATTGCAATATGTCTTGAAGTATGTTGGTAAACACTTGAAGTATGTTGGTAAACCTTTGAAGTATGTTGGTTAACACTTGAAGTATGTTGGTAAACACTTGAAGTATGTTGGTTAACACTTGAAGTATGTTGGTAAACACTTGAAGAATGTTAGTAAACACTTGAAGTATGTTGGTAAACACTTGAACAATGTTGGTAAACACTTGAAGTATGTTGGTAAACACTTGAAGTATGTTGGTAAACACTTGAAGTATGTTGGTAAACACTTGAAGTATGTTGGTAAACAGAAAAAAACAGACTTGTAGTGATTAACACAATTATTTGTTTATCAATAAGATGCCAGTTGAAGAAGAGGATCAAACTTACTATAATACAAAAGGTTAAATGTGTTTAAGATTTGATGTTATGGTTGAGAAATAGTTTATTTACGACATTCGGGAAAATATTATGAAATAAATTACTAGGAAAGCTCAAAATGATTGAAGAAGTTGTAAAATGGAATGACATAATCTTAGAAAAAAATGTAAAAAATTGTATATTTCCCTGACATTACATTGGAATCATATTAACATTCTTTTTAAAATAAATAACAAATAATTGTGCTTTTGTGTGGGTTTTATTTGAACATATGACAAACATGTAGACTGATAAACTAGATGACATCACTGATGATGATTTATTTAAAATGGCAAAGATTCAAGAACAACCAATTATCAATAGTTATAGTAAGAATGTGTGTGAATTTAACAGAAAAAATACCATCAACAATGCAGAAGACCCAGGATAAGATATTTTGTCAGTACCTTAAAACCAAACACACTAATAACTATTTCCTCGCCAGTCTCGTATAGCACATTATTCATAGGAATGATGCTTAGACGTATCCGTCTAATGACATTGGTAGAGTTTTGCAGGATTGTATTAAAATTGATATAATATGATCGCAGATGAAAGGTGTTGCTAAGACGATCAGAATATGTTATTTTTGTTTTGCTATATGGCCATTAGTTTTCGATTTATGTGTTCAGATTTAGCAGCTGATCCCAGCTGATCTCACCACAGACTATGTGACTTTCCTTACTTAAAAAGTGGCAACTGTACGAGTCAATTGATGATAATATTTTTGGGGGACTCCAATCAATGCTTAGAAGACTCTCATTAAAATATAAAATACTAAGTTTTATTTAACGTTGCAAAATTAAGCACGTCTATTGCAAGCAAAATATTAAAAACTTTAGTATAGTATTCAATCTATAACAATATACACTGAATTGCATAGTTGCTTGTACGAAAAACTCAAAAGCACTTGGGCTGAAATTTGGACATATGAAAACTTACATACAATGGGGTTTATCAAGTAATATAATTCATGCAAAAAAATCACTTTCACTATATTCCTTTATGAAATTTTCAAATCGCCATCTTACTGATTCAGACGACGTCCGGGACGCACTTAAGATAAGTAAACGGAAAATTCTCAAAACTGCATTCATATAAAATATGCATTCTTGGTCCTGGATAGACATCATTCACTTCGTTATAAATTAATGTTATACCTGTAAGGTAAGTGAACAGCATTATATAAAACGTGATAATCTGTTTGGTCTAAGCTCTGAGTGACATGGTAAATTGATTATTGAAACTATAAGCAATCTTCTCACACTATTGAGACCACCCTATGCTTTGTTTATAGTGTTCTTGCTAATGCTTCGGCTTTGGCAATACTTTAAGGTTCGTCTGCACGCATAGGAGGTTTCCCTTTTCACTCTTGTCCTAATAAACAAAAAATGATAGATATGACATATTTTGCGGTGGTTTCAATTCAAGACATTCGTGTCACAGAGAAGAAATCCCCCTTCGTCTTGACACATTCTTTTGCGAAGTGCACCACTTGTTCGATTTCTAATGGAACGGCACAACGTCACTCGAGTATTTTGAACATTGTGAGCACATAATTTGTGACAGTAACTAGTTATATTAATTTACCAATTAATTAATATCTGAAAGTAAGAAAAAAAACATCTATCTCGTGTCTCAGCTGATGATGTAGCTCTCACTCGTGGTCGTCCGATCATATTCTTCGATAATCAACTCCCCACTCACCATACGTAAATGACCTATCTGAATAGCAGTATGACCTTTCTGATGGAATTTTTGGTAACCGAACACTTTGTAATGGTGAACCAAATGGGAAATTGTTACTCGAGTTGCCATGTAAAGAGCGGATAAGCGAACCGTTGTTATAATATTATGGATTTACTCTACGATTTGATGAGTCTTGTGTGAGATGACTTTTTGGAGCATAATGATCATGTGGCCTGTAATACCACGCATTTTTGCGAATGCTCAACTTCCGTGAGATGCAAATTACGCAAGGTTGATGTAATTTTTACCTGCATTTTTGCTTCCGACGCAGAGTGCGGGATTTTTGATGATGTTGAATTTTCAGCCGCTAACTTCCGTTAATTGGCTTTTGGCCGCGGATTATGCAAGAGTGATGTAATTTTACCTGCCGGCTCGCAGTTATCCTTGATTTAGATGTGTTGTTTGAAGAAACGGTACTACAAATGTCAACGACGCAATGCTTGACTGCGCGCGGTATTTGCAGTTAAGACGGCCAAAGACTTTTTCACGGATGCTAGTGTCGCTGCGAGGATTTTTCACGAAAGCTAGTAGTCAGGGGGAATGAGAGGTATCTCTGCACCCTCCCCCCCTCCCATGACACAACGGGACTTGATTTTTATTGATCCTTAGGGTATATAGACACCAAATTTTGCCTTCGCCAAAAAGTCAACCTCGACGAACTGACCACTAGGGCTGACCAATGGTCAAACACCAACATGCTCAGAATGGATCGTGACTGGCCGCAAATTGAAGGTGTGGTCAAGACGATTACAAATCTGTATTTATTTTTTACGGTACGACCATTAGTTCCCGAGTTATGAGGTCAAGTGTGATCGTGACGTCATAAGGTCACTTCCTCCTCACTAAGATGGTCCAAAAATAAAATATACGGATAAATAGACGGTTCAAGCAGTAAATTTTGCCTGTATGCTTCTTACTAAACCATTTTTCGATAGTTGAAATAATTTATATTAGAATAAGTTTGACACATCGAGTGCCATTATTATATGATAGTAGTAATTATGATATTGGTTAAATTGAGCTTTTCCGAAAAGTAAAAATATAAAAAATATGCTTTTATATTCAAAAAATGAACAAGCTATTTTTGATCATTTTCACACACAGCGTTCAGAGATATGCACAAGACATGCAGACATACAAATGGCATTCGCACAGTATAAGTGAGTCATTCTACTTCATATATATATATAAGTTAAGCTCCCAGATAACACCAGCAAATTGAATGCACAACCATATAAATCACAGGGGCCGTTGTGGGAAAGTTGAAACACTCTAAATGTCGAGTATCAATGTCTCTCTGTCCCAGCGTGTCTTATCACCATTATTGAAGCTTATAATAAAACCAAAGTAGTTAAGTCTTTTTATCATTCTGAATAAGAAATAAACCATTGTGTTGAGTACTTTCTCTGTAATGCGGTCTGTTTACTACAACACCGTCAATAGGGGTCTAAGATAAAACAAGAAGCAAATATTGAAGTGATCTGTAAAACCCGTTACATGCAGACCTGTTGAAAACCTGTCAACCATTTTTGGAACCATTAGCATTGTTATTAATTGCTTAATTTTTTCAAAAAATATTTACACAAGGAATTTTGCTTAATCTTTGATAATTACAATAGTAATTATTATATATACTTTATTTATCTATAAGGTTATTATAATCTGTTATGGCAACTGCTCAAAAAGTCAATACTCAGATTACATATGTTATTATTAGGCCACTAACCCATTCACACTTACATGAACAGCAATAGTGTATGAATATAGACACATTTTATGTAGTAAGTTCCCTATGTGAATAATCACTATACAAATCAACAATTGAACATAAGGCATAAAGGAGTAAGAACCTACCAGTATCAAATGTTGACATCATGTTTAATAGTTGCAATCCAAAAGTAAATGAGTCTGGATCCCGTGATTGAGTCACAGGAGTTCGCCATAGCAAAGGAATAATAACAATCTAAGATTACCGCAGTAATTCTATTTTTGGTTAATATAATTAAAATTAATTCATTGCGAAAAATACATTTTTAAGATTACAAAAAGTATAAAATCACGTTATATGAAAAACTTGTCCCACATTAAAGGCTTGAAAAAGCCTAAGGAGAACGACAATTAAACAAGCGATGTATATTTTTTTTATCATACCATCACAAAATTATATTTAAGCTTTTAGAAACATTGTATTCGACTCAGTCGCTTTTCACTACCTCCTAATTACTACTATTTGAAGCTTGTGGTTATTACAATTTCTTCAATCTATAAATAATATTTCAAGTACTAAACATCGTTCAAACACCTGGCACCTGGCACCTAACTCCACACACACACACATAAACCGCGTTTCACAACTGAAACATCAACTTTTATTTGATGTATTTAGCCTTCATCTTGTATTAACCTTGCCCTTAATGGAGTCAAACGTTTCTTTTGGAATGCTTTATTTTATTGACTCATTTTATGATACTCATTTTCTTTTTTTTCCAGAGTTGATGCCGTCCGATCATATGTTAGTCATATTCTATTATCAAGGTCATTTCAGACCCTCTCTTTTCTAGCTTGGTTCGCCACATAAAAGCTAGCCTATACTCACAAAGCTATAGAAACCACCGTTGTGTTGATGTTTCTTTGGATACGCATTCGGCAACCCGGAAACACAGGCATTTACGAGCGTGCTATAAGAGAGCCAATAAATTATGGTACAGGCTCTTATCGGTGAGAAATAAGCCAGTCTTTGACACCGTTCGTTGTTGGACACTGCTCACTTTGCTAAAGTATTAAATCCCCATTTTCACACTTGTCATAAAAATACGTCAATACAACGTCATAATACCGCCAATCTGCACACATTCTTAAATCTTATACAGTCATCTGGTACCTGCCTTTACCACCATTCTTTTACAAGCTATATATTACAATTCAATCACAACTACAAATAAATAACAAAAGCAATTTCACAAATCAATTAAAAAAATGCAAGCACGCAAATAAAGCGCATGTACATCCGTCATCCATTGATGTTGTATTTAATAGGTGATAATTCAATTTTAAAATTCTCACCACTAATTACCCACACATTTTAGCTAATTATTGTTTTCAAGGAATGGGATCAAATAATTGTATAAAGCATTTTGCTGATTTATGCCCAGTGATAGGCGTACGGGACCAGAGGCTTGGGGGGGGGGGTATTCGGGCGACATCTTTTGGGCAGATTCGGGCAAAAATTATGAAAGTTTAAAAATAAAAAATTATTACAAATTCGGGACAGTGGAAACAGAATCGAAGAGAACATGGGGAAAACAGGGATGAAGCCTGGGGGATCCATCCCAATGTTGTTGTTTTTCCTTTCTCTTTCTGATCTCACAATGGCTCTAAATGCACCATTAAGCTTCCCTGACCCCTCATAACTTTGCTCTAAAATGCGCAATTTTCACCGGACGGTGAGTGGTGTTTTCTTCTTATCTTTCTGATCTCTCAAAGTCTTTAAAATTCATTATTAATCTTCCATTTTTAAATAATTTGCCACGATCACCTTAACTTAGCTCCAAATTGCACTATTTAGCTTCCCTTTTTCAATTTCTCTCTGAACCCTCTAACGTAGCTTCAAAATGCACCAAATAGCTTACATTTTCAAAATGTCCCCACCCCACTGAACATAGCTCTAAAATGTATGCTCTATACAGCTTCCATTTTGCATTTCTTCATGAACCCCCTAACAAAGCTCAAATGCATCAATGATCTTCCATTCCGACCGGACGTGAGTGGCTCGTAACCTCATCCCCCTTTAATAGTTAAGAACCATGGGCAAGTTAAGAAATAATTTCATTCTGAGCACCAAACGAAAACGCAATTTACTCACTTAAAAGATACACAGTGTCACTAAAAGTTTTATCCGATTTAGTCCTATTAGATTAATTGTGCTGAATATCAAGATGCGACCATTTTGACAATTCACATGAGCTGTGTTGAGTTAGATGAGATTTGGTCAATTGGTCAATCTGGAAACATAACTCGAGAGCTAATGAGGGCATTAACGCAACAAATGCATACCCGTTATTGTATCGGCAACACCTTTCATTCACGACCATTTTCAAATATTTTTGGCGATCGCAAAATGCTGTGTTTAGATCTCGAAAAAATCAATAAAAACAAATTCCTATAGTCATTTCGGTGAAATGAAATCTCTCGAAATATCAATAAAAACCCACTCTGATAGTAATTATGTTGAAATGAAACCTCTCATTCGCGCCCTAGTAACATTTTTTTTAGCGATCATAATCCCTGAGTTTCAAGGTGACGATGATTTAGTATTGTAAAAATACGTGTCTAAAGCGTTTATTGTTTTATTTATGTTACAGCTTAACTTTCTTTGACCAACATATTTAGAAGAAACACATAATACTAAATGTTCATAACTGCCAATATTCTAGAACCTATTTTGAACTCGTGCCGAGCCATTGACTTTCCAATGGACAAAATATTTCATCTTGGCTTGGGTTCGAACTTGAAAACTTCTGATCCTGATTCAGAGGCATAAGTGGTAAATGACCAACATCAATGATAATGGTTTTGGAATTCGCTGGGAGTTCTTAAAACTGTCGCTTAAGGTCTTATACGTGTCTATGCTTACATTAACTGCACACTTTACAGTTCAATCGATCCAATTGTGTGTTTATTTTGAAATGAAGACTACACTCTCACAAACAGTGGTAAGCCGGGGAGAAGTCCTTGAAGAGATGACAGCCAAAGTGGAGTACATTGCCATTGACGTGTTCAAGGTGATTTTTGAAATGTCAGTAGATGCTAATTCGTCAAAGTCTGTTCAAGGATCAAACAGGGACAAACACTGACTCCGTCATTAGCAAAAGAGTTATGTAAAGTATGTCTTCAGAATGTGAGATACGACTATAAGTATTGAAGCAAGGTCAGTATAGCACTATCATTTTGCATACAACATTTAATTTGTTTAAATACAGCTACAGGATAAGTTCTTAGAAATATATACTCTGAGTGGAAATCTCTTCACAAAAGTTCATGTTAAAATAACTGTTTTCTGAGTAACACTTATCCCTTTAGCCCTGTCCATGTCAGACTGTTGCTAGTTTCCTTTGCACTTCTGGGCTTAAATTCAAGCGTCTAAAGATTTGAGTAGGTGCATGAATCAAACAGGTCAAAGTGTTTTTTGTATACACAGGCAGAAATAATGCTAATAGAGTTGAATGTTCTGTTTTAATAAGAATAAATTGCATCTTTCCATTTTGCTTGAAAGAATGTTCAAGCAGTCACACACTTTCTTGTAGTTTGCTTGCAAGTTATGCATTTTGAGAGTTTGCTTTATAGAGATAAAGAGCTCAAAATGTTTATATTAAACCTGACACAACTTTTTTATTTTTAGTTTTATACCTAAACAAATATTTGGCTTTTGGAAAGGTTCATATATTTGCATAAATTCCCGAGCAAATACAGACTTGTGTGCTTTCGAGCTGTCAATGCGCCACCGGTATCCGGTATTCACGACATTAACAAAGATAGGGTCCACACCTTCATCCATTCTGTACGAAAAAAGAAAAGATCGTCCCTCTATAAATATTTTGAAAATGTAACAGAAAGCAGCTTGATCAAAAGGTAACAAGGTTATCTGCATCAAGAAATTAGCAAAGTCGATAACAGGAATAAGTTTAAGTCAGAGAATTTAATATTTTCAATTTTTATATTTTATGCACATGATAAGGCAAGTTTGAGATCATACGATATTACCATTATAAGAGACAAGTAGGAATTTGTTTGATAATTAACGATGTGATTGAGTTATCATTAAAGTTAGCTAGAGTCAAATTATTAGATTGAAATTAGATCATCCACATATACGTATTTCTGCCTATAAGGCGTCATCAGTATGGCTATAGATCACGAGACAAATGTTGCACAAACCGGGGTTCGAACCTGGGACCTTCAGGGTATAAGCCTCAAGGTAACTCCCAGTCCTAACGCCAAGCCATTACACC